>VDFB02000010.1:22924998-22992816 GCA_007258455.2 Sequoia sempervirens | reverse complement strand
GGTTTTGATGAAATGTTTAATTTCAATTTTGTTTGATTGATCTTGTTGAGATTCAAGTATTGGTGGCTTTGTTATGCTTTGATTCTTCATGGATCAAGTGTAATCTAGCCAATACCGGTATCCTCGTATCGACATTATGGCGCTAGGAGGGAAAACCGATCATTTAACCATATTCTAGCTCAAAATCCATGTTCATTATGTTTTGCAGGTTGCAGTGACGCTCAAACCACAAACAGCGATGCGATTTCAATAGCATCGCCATATAGCGACGCAAAAGCAATTTGATATAGCAATGTGTATTTAATTGGTTGACACCAATTTAAATATAGTGGTGTGTATTTAAATTTAAAATATCGTGGAACACAAACGATGACGCTCATTTTCACCAGACTGACGCTTTCATATTTCAAATAGCGACACATTCGTTAATAGCGATGCCCATCAAAACAACGACGCAATCGTGCTCATTGGTTTTGCTGCAGAGCAACACCCATTTTCACTAGAGCGATGCCCAAATTTCAAATTGTGACACCATCGTGTGCAGCAATGCTCAACTAGGGTAAGAAACTTTATATTTGTTTTTCAACATGTGACTTAATTTCTTTTGATTATCTAATCACTGATGGATGTCTGACTATGTTTTCATTGTTAGACTAATAGGGTTTTGCAGGGTTTAAAGGCATGGAGTGAAATTCAAAACCTTCTCTTCTATTTGAACATTCTATAATTGTAACAAGCATTCAATGCTTTGGGGCAATTATAACCCACTTTCATGCTTTTTTACTTTTAGTTTTAGGCAACGCACTAGTTTTCAATTGGGTTTAAAATGAACGTTCAAAGTTGGGCTTAAAATTGAACCCTCACATCATATCTTTCAATTGGGCTTAAAATTGAACAAGGAAAACTCATCTTTCAATTGGGGCATAAAATAAACTCATTGCTTTGAAGGATAAAATTGACAACTGTTTGTTTTGTTTTGTGGTTTTCAACTTTGCTAGTGAATATGTAAGAAATTCTCTCACATTGTTTGGCGATCTTGAGAAACAGAAACATTCTCTAACACGTTGTAAAATCACCCACATCTTTCAATTGGGTTTTAAATTGAACAACTATGCTAGTGTGAGAAAAGGCATAGCATGTGTTCTCTCTTTGTGCATTCAAGCAAAGATGATCAAACTACGGATATACTTACTTGCTATTGTTCACCTTTAGAGGGCCTACCTTGGTGGGAAAAAGTACTCACCCCAAGGGAACGACCCAAGTGGTAACAAGCATAAGCTAGGCTCTTCCGAACCACTGTATAAATTTTTGGTTGCAAGGAAAGTTTGCAATCAACTGAGTGATGCATGATAACTCTCCCCCAATATCTTTATGATGCATAAAGCTCTTGTTATAAGGGTTGGGATACCTCTTGAGGGAGTTTATCATAGTGTTCTCTGAACTAGATGCCCTTATTATGAACCTTTGTGTAGTAGCCAAAAATCCCTAATATTTGTTGATGTCATGAGGTGGGACCTCTGAAGCCGTCCCACATATTTGTGGTTCTTAGTAAAGATGAAAAGTTTGTCATGGGAGATTCATGAGAACTTCAAACTTGGTTGACCCATAGAATTGAGTGTTGTGGAGGGGAGCCAGTGTGGTCAAGCTTCTAATTATCCGCTCTGAATAAGCGCAGCTGGAGAAATCCAAGTGGGAATACAACAAATATATTCATTTCTATCCTAGGGTTTTAATGCTTGTGAGTTAGTTTAACACTTTTCTTGATTTCAAAACAGTCCAAAAACAAACATTCATTATCCAAAATTTCAAACACTTTGGCTTAATTATGGACTTCTTGAGTTAGCCTTGATATTACTACTTTCCTTGAGGATTTATCCTTAGCGGTTTCTAAATATCTTGACATTAATCTCAAACCCATATTTACCAAAGACAACATAGGCAATTATGGCTTTAATCTCATGATTTTCATGAAATGGACATTGTGAAAGTTATGACGTTTTTGACATAAACATCTAGTTTGGAAACATAATCAAAGACAAGTATTTGTGGTAAGATCAATTCACCTAAGCAAAGATAAATTGACAAATGAACCCCACATGACTATTTGGAGACCGATTGCTCTCGTTGAAAAACTTGATCTTCCAAGTGCTATAATTTAGCCAGAAGTTGAACTCATAAACAGTGAACAAACAGATCTCATTAGCAGTTTGAGAACCTTCACTTTTGAAAACATGGAGACAAACACACAGTGGAGAAACACAACAACCATTCTAGATGAAGAAGAGGAACACGCCGATATTGAGGCTGGAAGGCCCCTATTACCACCACCTGTGTGGCAATAAATATCTCCCTTTCTTCTATAAACTTAAAATTTTTCCCCATGATCTCATAGAAAATCAAGATTCCTAAGCCAAAGTCTATAGGTCCTCATTTTATACTTAGGCATCTCACTCCAAAAGCCCTTAAGAAACACCTTCGAGCAGTTCACAAAAACATAAATAAATTGGTAGCAAACTTTTATAGACACACTTCAAGGTATAGTCCAAAATTGTTTGCATTCTTTTGGAATCAAAATCCTGGTCTTTTTCATGATACTCAACTCCTCTAAATGATTCATCAAATAGTCAAAATTCATAGAGGAAAATCACCAGCATTCCCCTTCAGACGTAGGAATTGTAGAACAAAGTATAGTCAAAAGTGGGCATCCATATTTTACTGCAATTGTTACACTTTTTTGAGAAAATTTTATGCCCGAGCTAGGGGAGCCCAAACAAGTTTGAACATTCCCCTCTGTCCTCTCATTTTCTAAGAGTTGAACATTTTAGAGGTATGGCATCATTCTCACTACCTTGGTCTTGTCAAAACAAAAGGTTCACTTTAGGTCAACATTGGGTCAAACATTTCACTCACCCCTTCATCAAATTTCATCCTTCACCTCATCTATCTTTGCAAAATTTCAAAAAACACCAACACTTTGGGACTTAAACATCAAAACAACTTGCTATGTTAACTACTTTATATGTGAAATGTATCCTTTTCCATGCACTTATTTGACATAGTTATCATCTTTGAACTAGTTTATCTTGAAGGTCACAGGTCTACCTTAAATGTTTCTAAGTTCATTAGCATCCTTTATTCCAACATCAAAACATCAAACTCAAGTCAAAAGTGTTGTCCCAAAACACTTGCAAAGAACACTTCCCATATCACCCATCTTTTCATCCCACATTATCATCATTGCTCCCAAAAGACTTAGAGCGTCCCTTTTACCTAGGTTTGAGTCAACTAGAGAGTTCAAACATTACAAAACTCAACACAACTCTCCCATAGCTGACACCAAATTTATGGTAAAGACAAGATCACAACACAAGAGAATCGTGGAAAAAGAAAAAGTTACATTTACCTCAAGTGATCCAAATCCTTTAGAATTTGATCCTAGAAGTCATGTTACACCATTGCAACAACCATCATCTCCTTCAGGACCATACGAAATCGAAGACATCTCGAACAACCCATTTGAGCTCACTAGAGAAGAACTTTTAGAACATCAACTTTTTGAAAGTATAGCTCCTATCTCCTCGACATTTGTAGCATAGAGTTTAACATAGGATTTCACCACTCCATCACAAGGGCTAAGTCAAACATACATACCTAGTCTTGCAACCAACCTTCCTAAAGATTTTTCTCACACCTCACCATTTGAAAGTAGTATATTTGTGGGTACTCTTGAAACTAATCCTCCACCTCCCACCACTGTTTGGACACCTACCTTTGGTGCTCCTCCATTCCCAAGGATCCAAAACAACTACACACTCCACTTGAACTTCACTATTCCACCACCACTTCGATATTTTGGGGAAACCCTTCTTCATCCACACCCATGAGTACCACAAGTATGCCTACCATCATGCATAGTAGTACAAACCAAAAATCTCAGAATAGCACACAAGGGCATATCAATACCATGTCACAGAATCAACCCTCTAGGAAAATAGGGACATCTTTATCAAACCCTCTAGTGGGTTCATCCATTCCATCTACCATTACAACACCATCTCTTATCAATCCACTTCAAAGCAATCCCTTGGTTACAAATTCTACTACCTTGATCACAAACCCTTTGTTTACATCTCTTGCACAAGGCAATCCTCAAAACATAGGACAAGGGAATCTTTTCAATCAATGGACTCAAGGTCCTAGTGTGTCATTTCCATTACAAAATTTAATGACATCATATTTTCTAACAACTCCCTTTTCTATACCAAATCAACCAGGACCTCAAACATACATTCCTCCACCTCATTCTACCATATTCCAAGGAATGTTAAACCAAGGGAATCCTCCACCTTTCACCAGCAATCTGTTATCCACTCAAAACATCAATATCCCTATTTCTTCACAGATGTCTCAACAACCACTTGATCCCACATTGCAAGCACATTCCTTAGCTTTATAGCAAGCATAGGAAACTTATCAAAAAGTCGTACAACAATAGCATCAACAAGCAACTTTAGCACAAAAACAATAGCAAGCACAACAAGTAGCCTTAGCAGCTCAGCAAGTAGCCTTAGCACAACAACAACAACAACAACAAAAGAAAGTGGTCATTGCCTAGCAAGCTCAACAAGCAGCCTTAGCAACAACAAGAACAAGTAGATTTATTAGCACAGCAGCAATAGCAGGCCCAACAACAAGCCCTAGTGGCACAACAACAACAATAAGCTCAACAACAAGCCTTACTAGCTCAGCAATACGCCCAACAACAGCAACAAGTTTCCTATTTTCCTCATATGAACATCATCAATCCAAATGCATTAGGAACATATTCATCACTTTCACAAAATATCACACCTTCATACACCCCATATAATTCATCTCTTATCCCACCATATGTTCCTCCACCCAATCCGTAAGATAATCTAGCATCATAATTGAAAGCACTTTCACAAGAAATGCAGGACCTTTGCATGGGAAAGAGAAAGAAACCTCATACATAGAACTTGAGTCCTTACCCATTTGATTGAAACATAGCAATGATACCATTCCCTCCTAGTTTTGAAATCCCTAAGTT
Source organism: Sequoia sempervirens (assembly GCA_007258455.2). Classification (NCBI taxonomy): domain Eukaryota; kingdom Viridiplantae; phylum Streptophyta; class Pinopsida; order Cupressales; family Cupressaceae; genus Sequoia; species Sequoia sempervirens. The sequence goes on along the minus strand of VDFB02000010.1, from coordinate 22,987,745 downwards.
TGAAAAATACAGAGGGAGAGGAAGTCCTATTGACCATATCAAATAATTTGACGTCATGTGCATGGAAGTGGCTTACAATTATTCATATCTAATGCACCTCTTTCCTTGAAGCTTAACAGGTACTTTTATGGATTGGTTCTTTCATTTTCCTCCTGGTATCAAAACTTTTCAAGAAATCACTAACAAATTCATCGATCACTTCTCCTTCAATCTTGACATGGACATTAGCCGAGAAGAGTTGTGCACTCTCAAACAAAATCCAGGTGAAACCTTTGCTAATTTCTTACAATGATGGAGACAAAGAGCTAGTAAAAGCAAGTGGTCTCTTCCTAATGAACAACAAGTGGGAATCATTATAGCCAACCTTGATCCAAATCAATCATTCCACTTGAAAATGAAATGCATCACATCATATGACGACCTTTTTTCAAGAGCCCTTAACATTGAAAGAGCCCTAATCTCATAAGGAAATACTCAAGCTTACAAAGACAACCATCCTCCAACCAGTTCAAATGAGAAACCTCATGTATGGGCTAAGAACAAAAATGTAACAAACGACGATGTAGTAGACGCTAAGGTCATACTTAGTGCTCCTAGACCCAACAACAATCAAGTTATTAACATCCAACCAATTGTGCAACAAATGGCACCACCTTAGAACAATCAGATCAATAACACCAACATGCAACCAAGACAAATTGGTAATAGGAACAACTATCCCGAACGCAAGTACACACAGTTATCAAAACCCATCGAGACAATCATGAAGAAACTGGTAGATTCAAATTTGTAAACACTTCTTAACTTTGAAAACTACCAGGAACCACAAGAGAATCCATCTTGGTACAATGAGTGTGATCTCTGTGACTTTCATAAAATCAAAGGACATAAAACAACAAACTGCATGAAACTCAAGAATATCATCCAAGATCTCATAGAGAATGACACCATATCTATTGAGGTACTAGCTGGAAACTAGGATCTCAAGATATACAAGACCCCTATGCTAGATCATAACAAAGAAAACAACAATGGAAAAGCTAAGGATTACACCAATGTACAGCATTTCTATTCCAATGTAGTTGCCTCTTACAATAGTATTATCACTGTTGTCACCATCAAGGGAGCTAGTACGGAATGTTGAGTCACCACACGACATGGAAAAATAACCGTTCAAGGAGCTTCCCTAGCTCAATCTAGGACACAACCTACTTTTCTTGCATCTAATCCTAGCAAGTACAATCTTGTAGTTCAGCTTAAACAAACCCCCGCTCATATATCAATCTTAGAAATCTTGAGATTATCTCTTGCACATAGAGAACTACTAGAAAAATCCTTGTTTGAGTCATCTGTTCCTGAGAACATTGATACCGATCAATTTCAAGCTATGGTAGGGCATATCACCAGCCATCTTCTCACCTTCTCCGAGCAAGATTTACCATCACAACCATCTCATAATCGTGCTTTACACCTTGATGTTTTCATTCATAAAAAAAAGGTCAAAAGAGTCTTGGTAGATGGAGGTGTTGATCTAAACATTTGTACCCTGCAATTGATCAAGCATCTAGGCTATTCAGAAGATACCATTGAGAAGACAAAGAGTACCACCATCAGATTGTATGACGACCAAGAACGGTTATCACAAGGAATCATTGCACTTCCAATCCAAGTGGGACCTCTTATTATAGAAACTACATGCCAAGTACTTGATCTTGATCTTCCATATAACATACTACTTGGTCAACCTTGGATCCATGCTTTGAAAGTTGTAGCCTCAACCTATCATTAGTGTGTGAAGTTTCCTTTTGAGGGTAGAGAAATCACTATCCATGGAGATCCTGAGCCTTTCTACTACTGCAAAAGCCTTGAGGCCAAGTTTTATAAGATCCAAAAATACCAAAAAATGATGAAGGACCTACACCATCAAGCTCATTTGTTGACCCATCATCCCTAGCCTCTACCTCAGCATCAAATATACCCATTGTGAAAAGCATACCCGATGTCAAAGTAGTGATCCAAGATGATTGTTGTGGAAGCTACAAAATATTGAAAGACACCTTTGTCTTAGGAAAGTTACCTATTTCTCCTCAAACTCATGGGAAACCAACATCTACCACCAACGAACCAAAAATAATCAAGATGGCAGCTACTACCTTCACCAAGTGGGGAAACCTAAATCAAGAAGACATCAATGAGAAAGATATCTCTAAAATACTTTATCAAGATGAAAGAATTGTTCTTGTTCTTCCCATGGAAGATGACAACAAAGGTCTACAACTAATGCAGTATTGGGGATATAACAAGAATGAGAAGTTAGGATAGAATGACAATGGTTTACTAGAACCCATCGTTCCTGAGAAATGACTAAAGAATCTTGGCTTAGGTTGTGCTACTAGCAAGGTCACACATATTGGAAAAGGTATTGTTGTTAAACGAGTTGAGGCTTCCTCTTGGTCACCTACATCATGTGATACTAACTTAGATGACTTTCCTCTTGATGTTGCAGACCTATTTGAGAACAACACCCTCTTCATGATATCCATAGCATCCTTTATCTCAAATAACCAACCAACTGAAATACGCCTAGTATACCCATAACTCATTAACATGGACCAACAAGGACCACCGGTTCTAGATTTATTTGAAAATGATGAAGCAATCTCAAAATTCATGGGACTCTGAGACAACTTATCATGGGTAGATCAAAAAGCAAGCTTCGACATAGAGCTCGATACAGGGGCATACTATGGGGAGACGATTGAATCCTTTAGTCACAAAATAAATGAAATGCAACTAACATGCAAATCCTTGAGTGAAAACCACCTAGTGGTACTCTCTGGTCCCAAAATAGTAAAAACAAAGGATGCATCTGACAGTGAAAACCTCTCTGAGGTGCCCAAGGATGAGGGATTCAATCTCCCCCTTAGTGCCATGCATCCAGAAAAGTTAGCGATACTAGCAGAAAAGGCCACTCCGGTCAATGTGGGAACAGAAGAACCTAAAATCACCTTCTATGTTGAATCCTTGTTAGACAAAGAACAGAAGAACCTTGCAGCATTCCTCAATGAAATAAGAGCTAACTTTGCATGGTCATACACAGATATGCCAGGCCTTGATCCAGAAGTGGTTGTACATCACTTAGCAGTATATTCTAATGCCAAACCAATCAAGCATAAATTAAGGAAGATGCACCCTCAAATAGCACTCTTGGTCAAACTGGAACTAAAAAAGCTTCTTGGCGTTGGATTCATCCGACCAATAGATTATCTTGAGTGGGTTTCAAACCTAGTACTAGTCTCAAAACCCACTAGGGGTATCAAAATATGTACTGATTTTAGAGATCTAAACAAGGCATGTTCGAAGGATGATTTCCCTCTTCCTAACATTGATCTCATTGTGGATTTAACAGTTGGGCATGAAATGTTGTCACCCATGGATGGCTTTTTAGGCTACAATCAAATCATAATTTCCAAAGAGGATCAACATAAAACTGCCTTTACTTGTCCATGGGGAACCTACTGCTGGAATGTGATTCCATTTGGGTTAAAGAATGCAAGAGCTACCTATCAAAGAGCCATGACCCTCATCTTTCATGATATGATCCACAAAATAGTTGAAGATTATGTGGACAATATTTTGGAAAAATCAAAGAAGAGAAGTGAAAACATACAAGTCATGGGACCTATCATTGAAAGGCTTGAAAAATACAAGGTACAACTAAATCCAAAAAAGTGTGTGTTCGAGGTCACATCAGGGAAACTTCTTGGCTTCATCATTTCACAAATGGGGATAGAAATTGATCCAGCAAAGGTAAAAGCCATCCTAGTCATGGAACTACCACAGACATTGAAACAGATGAGAGGATTACAAGGAAGGTTGCAGTCCATCAGAAGATTTATAGCTCAGCTATCAGATAAGACTCATCCCTTTTCACATCTTCTCCATAAAGGGATAAACTTCAAATGGAATGGAAAATGTGATAAAGCTTTCCAATATATCAAGGATTATCTACTAACACCTCCAATGCTTATTCCACCAATACCAAACAAGCCACTAATCTTGTACATCTTAGCAACATCAGTAGCATTAGGAGCTATTTTATCACAACATGATGAGAACGGAAAGGAAAGACCCATTTACTACATCGGCAGAACCTTGGTGGGCTATGAGATGAACTATTCACCGATTGAGAAAGCATACGTAGTGGTAGTTTTTTCTTCACAAAATTTTAGGCATTACATGTCACACCAAATCAAGCTCATTGCAAAGATTGATCCATTAAAATATTTGTTATCCAAAGCAACCCTCATAGGACGCATGGCTAAATCGGCAATGATCTTGATAGAGTTTGACATAAAGTATGTGGAGCGCAAATTAATCAAAGGACAAGTGATCGTAGACCCGCTAGCAGAAGCACCCATCTATGATGAGAACCCTTTGATATCTGAGTTTCCTAATGAAACAATGTTCCTTATTAATCTCACAGCTCAGTGGAAGATGTACTTTGAAGGACCGTTCACCCAACATGGATTAGGAGTCGGCATTCTTTTCATCAGCCCCCGAGGTGTCATACAAGCTATCATTCCCATGTACCAATAACATTGTTGAGTATGAAGCCTTGATCATAGGTCTCATGATAGCAGTTCAGTGGAAGATACAAGAGATGAAAGTCTATGGAGACTCATAGTTGGTTATCAACCAAGTCAATGATGACTATCAAACTAAAGATGACAAGCTCACTCCTTACAAGATAATGGTGGACAATCTCAATGATCTTTTTATAGACATAACATTTGAGAAAATTCCTCGCATGAACAATAGAGCAACAGATGCCATGGCAACAATCGGATCACTACTAGACATGTCGAACAACATCCTTCAATGTGAATTCTTGGTAGAATAGCTTCTTGTACCAACTTTCAAAATCCCTGAATCTGAATTCGCGTGTGTCATTGTTGGTCCTGGATCCCCGTGGTACCATGACATCTTTACTTACCTTAACAAAGGAACCCTTCCATCAAACATCACCCCAAACCTTAAAAAGACCTTTGTCAAAAAGGCATCTTGATTCCTGATCCTAGGTGATACCCTTTATCATCGAAGCATCGAAGGGAAATTACTACGATGTCTTAACCAAGAGGAATCCTTAACTACCTTAACAGAAGTACATTATGGCATATGTGGGTCTCATTGTAGCGGTATGACATTGGCTAAAAAACTGTTGAGGACGGGGTAGTATTGGCCAACTATGGAAAAAGAAGCTCATCAGTATGTGCGAAAATGGATCCAGTGTCAATAGCATGGGGATCTAATTCATGCTCCAACTCAAGAATTGCAACCAATCATTACACCATGGCCTTTTTCATAGTGGTGACTTGACCTAATAGGAAAATTCACTCCAACCTCATCCAACGGCCATAAGTTTATCATAACCGCCACTGAGTACTTTACTAAGTGGGTTGAAGTCATCCCTATGACCTATATAATGGGGAAGAAAATAGCCAAGTTTATCTTGAATTACCTAATTTTCTGTTATAGTGTACCACAAACCCTCATCTCAAACAATGGAACCCCATTCAAGAATCAGGATGTGAAGGAGTTGTGTCAAATATTTAATATCCAACACCGATTCTCTACAACATACTATCCCCAAGGCAATGGCCAAGCAGAAACAATGAACAAAACCATCCTAAAAATCTTGAAGAAAACAGTTAATGAAGCTAGTCGTGACTGGCATCTGCAACTAAATCCCGCTCTTTGGGCTTATTGAACCAATATCCGCACACCTATAGGAGCAACCACTTTCTCCTTGGTCTATGGATCAAAATCCATCTTGCCTATTGAAGTTGAGCTCCCATCATTGCGAGTATCACTGAAGAATCTGATAATTGAGGATGAGTACAGAGTGTCTCGACTGAATGAACTAGAATTCCTAGATGAACGCCATATTGACGCCCTTAATCATTTGCAAGTGTATCAAAACTAACTGAAATGTAGCTATAACAAGAAAATAAAATATTGGTTGTTCCAGGTAGGCGATCTTGTCTTAAAGAAAAATCAGAAGAACATTCCAAATCAAGACAGCAAAGGAAAGTTTGAGCCTAATTGATTGGGTCCCTTTGTCATCACAACAAGCTATGGATCAGGAGAATACCAACTATCAACCCCTGAAGGTGAACCCTTACAGGAGCCAATCAACAGCTTGCATCTCAAAAAAAATTATGCCTAAACATGAAGGGTGTAAATTAGAAAATACAAAAAAATCAAAAAATAATCAAAATCCAAAAAAATGAGAAAAAGGATTGAAAAAGTAAAAAAAAGCATCCTCTAGTGAAAACTGCTTCGGTGGCGTTTTGAGAAAGTACCTTGGAGAAAACCTAGAAAACAGGCGCCTTGCATAAATAAAGCATCTCCATCTATTCCTTGGCTCTTTTGGCCTATCATTCTTTCATCGACATTCATCCCTCATCCGCGTCCTTATCATGGCTTGTTACTATAAGGTAGCATGAACTCTTTAGCACTACTTGGCATATTTCTCAAAGTCAGTTTGTCCTGCCTTTATCGAAGTAATCTAACATATCACACTGGGGGAATTTCGTTATGTGTCACAATTAGGTTCTTGTATATCTTGAGGTCATGCGAAATCTTATTCAGAAAACACCAAAAACATTCATAAAATCTTATCTAGAAAATTTAAAAATATTTGTAAAATCTTGTACAGCGAAAATCCAAAAACATTTAGAAAATTGTAAAGGAAAAATCCAAAACATCCAGAAAACATCAAAAACCCTAAAAAGGTCAAACATCAAAAAACCAAAAACAATTTCCTCTAGTTGAACAACGTTGTCTTTGAGCTTGAACGTAGGAAATGCCATCATTGATGTGCCCCCGAGACACCCTAGGTCAGTCCTTTAGCAGTCCATTGTAATTAGCTATCGTCTCTCATTTGTTCATATATTTGTCTTGTAAATGGGTCGAGTCAATAGAACTATGTGGTCTCTGTGTGTATAACATAGGAAAGTATAATCTTTGATCAACCCCTGAGGCCCCTATGATAGGTCTCTTAGTTTAGGTTCTTGGTCGAAACTCGAAAAACTCAAAAAATCCCAAAAAAATCCAAATATTCAAAAAACACAAAAACATTCAAAAAATGAAAATCCAAAAACAATAGAAAATGTTTAAATGACCTAAAAATCCTCAAAACATTTAGAAAACCCTAAACAACCTCAGAAAATTGAAAATCCTAAACATCCATATAAACATTCAAAAAGACCAAAAACAGCCTCAAAACATTTTCAAAAGACCAAAACCAGCCTCAAAATATTTCAAAAAATCCAAAACCCATCTATCCCATCTTACTTTCACCTGCAATAAACTTCCACCCATAATAAAATGATCATCACCTTCACCCTTTGGAAAAACAAGTAGAAGGAAAACATAGCAAGTCGTAAATTGCGAACTTAAAAGTCTAAATCATAGATAAATATGTCAGTGAAGTTTATGGAAACAATTCATCTTAGCATCATTATCCCAACATCAAACAACCCTTTGATCAACATGTCCTAGGATGTATCCTTCCTGTGATGTACATCAGTATCAGACATCACCTTAAGCTAAACTTAAACTAGGCAGGAGCTATAGATAACACTGACTATTTATCTTTGATTTTTTCTTATGATTTATCTTAAAGACCCATTCTGAGGACCTCTCGATGATGTCTAATCAAATGATTTAGAGAGAAAGGAATGGGGCATTGATCGTTATCTTTTGTTTGTTGAGCTTGTGGATACTCTTGTAAAATAATCTTGGTGCATACTTGCTTATTTGTGTGTAGGAAGGTCATTTGGGATATGTTGTTGATTATTGTGTATGCTTTGGTCCAATATGTTCTAAGCTTCTAACTTACATTCCAACGACGTTTTTGTATGTCAAGATGTGAATAGAAACTATCCTATTTGTTTGTTGATTCAAAGTCCATTACGCTAGATACAATGTCGTCTTGGTTATCAATACCTTGATGCATCGTATCTGTGTTATATCAAACAATAAGGAACGATGGAAAATCCCAATCTCGAAGTGTGAACACTCATCCTGCATTTTCATCTTGCATTCTTTTGCATTGTCTCATCACCATCTCTAATAAATTCTTGATGGATCATAAACTTGTTGGATATTTTGAAGCAATCATCATCAGCGATGGTTATTCATTATTTATTCTTATATCTTCTCTCTACGCTAACCTGGTATCATGACAGTCAACATAAACAACATCAATGCATCCACCCTGCATCCACAAACCATTAGCATACATGCATCTCATAATCATATCATAATCATAAAACATCCATCAGCATAATCATCCATATCATAATCATTGCATATCACATCATAAATTATGCATTATCATTTGAGTTTTGATGAATAATATAGATTTGTTATTCTAAGCATCTTAAATCATTGCATATCATAAGAATTTGCATCCATACATCCATATGAATACATCATCATCATCATCATAAAACATACATAGAAAATATACAAAAAGGAATGCATCCATAACATCTGGGTGATCCCACAAAGCTGGTTTACAATTTCTAAGAGATTCTTATTTTTGTTGAAATCACATATTTTTAGAAAATATAATGATTTAAGCCTTAAAAAGTTCCATTTAAAGCATTCCAATTGAATATGGTTTGATCAATCTACCTTAGATCAAACCCCCTTGGATAGAACCCCGCTAGTTTTAAACCATACCTATAACGGAGTCTCCTTTACACCCATCAAAATGCTGATAAAAAACCACTTTTGATTTACCTTTTGGGGGATCAAATGAATTTATTTAAAATTTATTTTTTGTAAGTATGTAGTCCTTATTATAAGCTTCCCAAAAAGTATAATTTTAAATAAATTTAATTTTATTATTATTATTTTTATTTCTTGTGAATGTAGGTTTTTCACTAGAAAATCAAGCTCTTTGTTCTACATGTGGAAAAATAGCAAATTATCAAAAAAAATTGAAAAATATGAGTGCACTAGATATTGAAGTCCTTGATCCAACCAAAAATAAAATAAAAATTTGATACATACAAAAAATGTTACGCGTTATAAGGGCGCGCTATGTTTGAACTGTAATTGGTTTGACTTTGAAACTTGATTAAAGAAAAAATATTCAATAAAAAATATCTAACCAAGTGGAAGCACTAGATATCGGAGTTACAAATATAAATTTGAAATAATTATAATTTTATCCTTCATGGAAAAAGAGTTATGCCTTATATGGTGAGCGTCACTTTTTAAAAATGTTATTTTCTGAAAAAAACTAGTTTTCGAGGGAGATGGAAAAAGAAGTGCAATCTAATTCCAAAAATTTTGAAAAAAATGTCATGAAACTCTAGTTTTTATCATCTCCAATTTCCTCATGGTTTAGCCGCTATAGGTTCCCAAAAGTGAAGATTTAGTTAAAAATTATTATTTCAATGTCTAGTTTGGCCAAAATTTGTAAACCACTATTGTGGGATCACCCATCTACATCATCATTCATCCATATCATATCATGAAAATATAATGAAAAAGAACATAACATTGCATCCATCCATATCATGATCAGCGCATATCACATAAGGCATAAAATAAAATGCATCCATACATAATCATATATAAGCATCCATACATCATCCATACATGAAATAAAGTCAACACGTCATAGCATAAATCATCTGTATCAGTATCATATATATATCAAAAAATATGTCATGGTATAAAATTCGGATTAGTGTATGTACATCAATTATCAGTACAATATCCACGAGGCTATCGAAAAGGAGCCCATGAATGTATATTAGTATAAAGAATGGGGAAAATTCAAAAAGTGTCTATACATCAAAAAGCTAGCCCTGGTGGTTGCTACTCTCTCCACTCCTGCCACTCAGGCTGATCCTTGACACGGGGATGCGTATCACTATGTTGTGAAAAATTAGGCTGACGAAGAGATGCTAGAACATCCCTGTGGTAATGATGCCTATAGTATGCAGCCTCTATAACATCCTCTTTGTACAATCATGTTGAAACCGTCTGACCATGTGTGGCTGCTACCATAACCTCTATCGGTTGTCGTCTCCCAACGTCCTGATCCCTCTCCCCGATAATAGCCTATACTCTCTATAAAGCCACATCCCTCTCAGTTGTCACCGCGACCACCTGTTGTCGAGCCTAGTCTTGCTCATCTGTTAAAACCAAAATCTTCTAGTGGGCCTGGTCTCGCTCACCTATCAAAGCCTGCACCTATTGTTGCAGCTACTGAATCTATGAATCTCATGGATCTGGTGGTGGCGGTGGTGGCACTGGCTATTGTTGCACTGTTGGAGGCTGTTGAGGAGGTTGTTCTCCAACTGGAGGAGGCCCTAAAACCTGTCCATCATGGCCATCCTGGCCTCCCTGTCCCCTACCCCTAGCACCTATGCCTCGCGGCCTCCCCCTGGGAGGAGCACCCACTGGATCTGTGAGTTGTCATGGTGGGACGAACCATGCATCATAAGCTAGAGTTTTTTGCACTATAGGCTGACCTTAATCATACGCCCAAGGTTGGGCAACCAACTAGCAGAAACTCTCAATGGCCTCTGGTTCCAGAATTATCAGTCCCCATGTGGGAACCTCTCTAGTTGATCTGGAAAAAATGGCCCTGTAGGCATCATCAAGCCTATCCTGTACATCGCCAAACTGTTTGGCCACTCTGTCAAGAAGGTACCGCTCAATCATGGTGTGCTCTTGACCTTACATATATCAGTTATGTCTGGTGAAATAAAGTTGTTGTACATTGTCAAACCATGGCGGCATCTGAAGCCATGGCCGGCAACAGAACACGGTCATATCATCAATCACCCATCTCCAGTACGGGAGCCCAATCTATCCTGTGTTCCTGAGTGTGATGGCACCTCGACATCTCCATATGATGGGATCATTTGGCTCCACGTGTATCATCTTTACAATGGGACGAAGCACTACAATGTGCTCCCATGCCCAAATATGAAGGACAGTGACACTTGCACTAAGGGCTCTCCCATCGCAGTATACAAAGTCATGTAAATCATGGTATAGGGAAGCCAGCATCACAGGCCCCCATGCAAAAAGATGCCTCTGATACAGCATCTGCTACCACACTAAACCCCATCTAGAACTGAAAAACTGATTGTGTCTGTATGGAGCCACCAAACCTGAAATGATGGTCGCAACAATCAATTTTAACGTCAGCACCTGACCTCTATATGTCTCTAAGTCAATTTCTTAGGTGACCAATACAATCTGGTCCATATCCATCACCTCTAAACAAGCATCAAATCTGGCATCGAGATTGTAGATCACGTGATCACCATGGATAAGTAATCGCAATATTTGCCACACATCCTCCAAGGTCACTATCGCCTCCCCCGTCGGAAGGTGGAAGGACGAGGTCTGGCTGTGCCATCTCTCACACAACGCTGTCATCATAGCCAAATGTGTCCTCACAATAGGTGCATATTTGATGTACCACAATCTGATCTCTCCCAGGTGCTCTTGGCGCAACTCTGACAGATCACCCAATCTCTCAAGTATCGTGGGCCTGTGCTCCCTCGACATTAGTGATGGGAAGACTTCCTACACCCATTAAGCGCACAATGTTAGGAAATCATCAAAATTTGAAGTTATTTGGAATTTTCGGCTCAAAAATTATAAATGTGTTGCTATTTACAAATGCATCGCTATATTCAAAACTCAAACAGCGATGCCTGGTGCATTGCAAAATTCAAATTGTCAAGTGCATCGCTAGACAAGCTAGCATCGCGATTTCGAATTTGGCCTAACCTAACCCTAACTTTCAAATCGGCAAGTGTGTCACCAGATACAACTGCGTCACCATTTGAAATTTGAAACCCTAATTTCAAATCAGAAAAAGTGTCACCCTGGACATATGTGTCGCTATATATCATTTGGGCATCATCAATTGAAGTTTGGGCGTCACTATATAACGACACCCACAAATTCTAGATTCTAACTGTATACACTTAAAAATGGTCACATCACACTGTCTGGTAATTAATTAAATATTTTTAATATTTAATTAAATCTTCGAATTCCATCTATGTATAGATAAATTTAAATAATTTATTTATATTATTCATTATTTCATTTCGATTAAATAAATAAGTTTATTTAATCATCTTTTCGTATTCATTTCTTAATTAATTAAATAAACATTACGATTTATTTATATTAATTATCATATAATCTTAGTTTGAATATTTTATTCAAATAAAGATTAAAATATTCTTATTTTCTTCTAAATATCATTTATAATTAAATATTCCAAAATATTTAATTAATTTCTCTAATTCGATTCTAATATTCATTCATAATTAAATATTCCAAAATATTTAATTAATTTCTCTAATTCGATTCTAATATTCATTCATAATTAAATATTCCAAAATATTTAATTAATTCTTCTAATATTTCATATTCTTCTAAAGTCACATCATGATTAAATATTCTAAAATATTTAATTAAAACTTCTATAGTTTCAAAAATCAAAAATCAAAATTCAATAAATGAAATTAAATAAATTTATTTATTTAATTAATTTTGGGATTTATCTTCAACACCCGTGAAACAAACTGCCCAAACAGAAAATTTAATTTTCTCTGTTTCTGTGCAGGCTTGTTCCCGTGGGTTGAAGACAGGAATCCATCCTTCTCTCCAACCTCTCAACCTCTTCCATCTTCTTCTCAACCTCTCCATCTCTCACCTTTCAATTCTACCAGACAATCTCACAACCGTAGATTCTTGCCAGCCGGGATTGTGCCTGCAAAAATCTATAAATATGACTGCCGGGAACTCCAAATCATATAGAAGTTTCAAGCAGGATAATTATAGTCAAATTGCAAGTAGTAGCATTAATAGTATTCACAGTATTTTCATAGCATAGAATCATAGCATAATATAGCATAGAATCATGACATCTTCCATTCACACCCCCTGTGCATAATCCACAGCCCCTGTCCATATCCGTCAGCAATTTCATTCCATTAGCATATAGGATATAATAGAATTTCCTTTTGCATAACTCATTCTACAGGTTGCTATTTGGAGGAGTTGAGCTTATACAATCTGAGAGCAAAAGCTTCAAAAGAAATCCCTGTAGATAGAGGAAGATGGAACGCTTCTGAAAACTATCTTTATTTCTTTGTTTGAGTTTTCAGTATAATGTTTCATTTTGTATTTTGTTTTCATTTAGATTACACCATATAAACATTAACACATTTTTGGCACCCACCGTGGGGCCCTTGCCCCCTTTTTAATATCTTTTTGCAGGTTTCTTTTGACAGGTTACAGACAAAAACAGCGGAATAGCGCAGGAAACACGTCTTCAAGATTTCAATACCCAGTTTAGCGCATTTAAGGTCTTTTGCAGCACCCGTGAAGTCTTTTGCAGCGCCCATAAGGTCTTTTGCAGCACCCGTAAAGACTGTTGCAGCGCCCTTGAATTCTTTTGCAGCGCCCTTGAAGTCTTTTGCAGCGCTCATGATATGTATTGCAGCGCTATTAATTAGTTTTGCAGCGCTATTAATGAGTTTTGCAGTGCCTTTAAAGTATTTTGCAGCACCCGTAACTTCTGTTATAGCGCATTTCTATAAGTTGTAATTTGTGATGTTAAAACAGTTTAACTGATTCTGACGCAACTGCAAACAGTTAGTAAATTTTTAAAGATAAAATGAACCAATCCTAGGGTAGGCATTTAAGGTAAAATGAAGCAATCCTAGGGTAGTCATCTAAGGTAAAATAAAGCAATCCTAGGGTAGACATTTAATTTAAAATGAAGCAATCCTAGGGTAGACACTTCATATTTCGTTTTGGGCTTAAAAAGAATTTTTCTGTTTATGTGCAGCAACATCTTCACTTAGCTTAGAAAATTTTCATTTGGGGCTTAAAATACATTAGTGTTTGCTTTGTTTTGGTGATAGGCCTATGCTCTCCCCTTAACTGGGTGATCAAAATTCCAAACTCACCTATTTCCCTTCATGCAATTTCTTGTTTTATTAGCTCCTTTTAGAAGGTCTGCCGTAGTGGGAAAAAGTACTCACCCTACAGGAACGACCTAAGTGGGAACAACTAAAGCCAAGTTTTCCAACCCACTATAATCAAATGCGGATGGTTGATGAAAATCCCATTCGACGATAGTGTGCATTGATAACCATCCCCAAAGCCTTTGTTCTAAAGGTAGGGAGGTCTCTCGAGGGAGTCTATCATTTGCCGCATCGAACGAAAACCCTTACTAAGAACTTAGTGTAGTATCTTACCGAGTCAGTTCCCGAACATTATATTAATCACAGTGCAGGGGAGGGAAGAATCTACCCCCAAGATACTAACCATATAACTGCCAAGGATTGTTTGCTCAGGGGATCTGGTATCCATTTCTGTCACTCTGAGTACACACCTGGAAAAGACAAAAACACGGGCGCCCCTTTTGGGGGTGACATGGCTGTGTGAGTCGACGTAGTTTTAAGATGTGGGTTGTTGATTACTATAATGACCTATTTGATAATTAAGAGTGAGTCTGTTTGAAGTGCTTATCATGTGTAAAACCTGTTAAAACACTTTCTGAACAACATTTTGGTTATACACTTGATGTTTAGCATAGGACTTAAGACAACCATTTTACAAATTGTTTGATGTATTTTCAATACACTAATTCAGATAAGATCATCCAAAACACTCACTATCACATTGATTAATCTCATGTTACGAGATTGGAAATCCACAACGTTTAAAAAGAAATCCATTTTCAAAAGGATTAAAAAGCCAAAGAAACCCCTCAACCACAAGAAACTATTGAAGAAACAACGATTCTTGTATCAAAGCCGAAAAGTTTTACTCAAATATAGAACATTTCTTCATAGGTATCATGATTGTGTTAGAGGTCTTTCAAATGATTATGCCATAGAACCTTTGTATTCACAAGCTTACTTTCAAAGAAGAGCCCTTTCTCAAAGGCATAACCATAGTCAACGCATTCGTTTCTGTTATATTCCCCAACCTGCAATTGAATATTCTACTCGTCCAAATCAAATTTTGCAATAGAGAACTTAGAATACATTAGGCATACATTACAAAATCCATCCTTTTACAAAGCCATGATCAAAACTTCATAAAGTGCAAAATCATCCTTTTCTTGATCCTTTGCTTACATTCCCGCTAACAGGATTTTCATCCTTTCACTTAGGGAACAACACAAGCTAAAGATTAGAAATTTTGTCTAAGTCATAGAATCTTCATTCTATTTTGACTTTCATATATATCATATAAATTGCACTATTTCACTCTTTTGATCAAAAGCAAGTAGAACTTGGAACAAAACCTATGCCTGTCTTCACGAGATCTCAAAAACAAATGGAAAAAGACGAGGGAGAAACCACTACAAGTAAAATGGGAGACCATACTGAAAAAGAAGAGGAAACATTTAATCTTGACGAATTAACAGATGAAAAGCTTCAAGAAGCAGAACAAGATCCCCAATTCCATACTCTTATGGAAAAGATTTTAGAACGAAACAAAGAACGTTACTTTCTTTCATTAGCTAATCAAGGAGCTAAGTTACCTCACAATTTCGACATAGAAGGGATTAAACAAAGTCCTGAAATTCCTCCTAATGACTTTAGTGCTCTTAATCAACAGATAAAAGAATTACAAGGGCAAATAAAATAAATGCAAGGGGGTACAACAAAGAAATATGTTTTGGAAGACATATCTCCTTATCCATTTGATAGGAGTCTTCAAATGATCCCATTTCCAAAACATTGCGAAATTCCTAAGTATGATAGGTATAATGGAAAAACTGATCCCATTGATCATGTGAGGGATTTTCGAAACATGAGTCTAGAATTTGCCTATGATGATACCTACTTGATGCGATTATTTCCATGAAGTCTAGGTGTACAATCCATGGAGTGGCTTTCAAAAATCACTCCACCTATCAAAAATTTTGAGGAGTTAATAAATCAATTTATATCACAATACTCCTACAACATACAACACCAGATAACAATGCTTGATCTTTGTAAAGTGAAACAAAAATTAGGAGAACCTTTTACTACATTTTTACAAAGGTGGAGAAGGTTATTTGCATGATATTCTCGTCCTATTCCTGAAAAGGAAAAGATGGATATCTTTATCAATAGCCTTGATCAAGAATTAAGCTATAGGCTTAACCTTCATTGTCCTCATAACTTTGAAAAATTGATTGAAAACGCAATCACCATTGAAGGGGCCTTGGTTAAAAGGGGAGTGATAAAACTTGATAATCCAAGTACATCAAATCAAAACAACAATGAGAAAACAAGGTTTTGGAATAGAAACAAAAATGTTGTCAATGATGGTATAGTGGATGCAAATAATTTACGAACAAGACCATCTGTTTTCAATCTATCAAGTGCTCCACGAAACAATCAACAAGGAAATACAACTCAACAAGGAAACAACAATCAACAAGGACAAACCTCCAAGCAAGAAAACATGACCAATCCAAATACCAATCAAAATCGTGGTAATTTCAATAATAATCTTGGCAATACCCAAACATCAAATCTGTCCAGACCTTCATTCTTTTCAAATCGACAGAATTTTACCGCTTTGGGTCAATCTCTTGAGTCTGCTCTCAAGGAGCTTCTTGATAATAAGGTTATCACCTTACCACTACAAAGAGATTATGAGCCACGAGTCAAACCTCCATCATGGAATGACTCATATTATTGCAATTATCATCAATGTAAGGGTCATAGAACGAACAATTGTCAAGCTTTGAAAAATCTAGTACAAGATTTAATTGACAATGGCACCATTACAATCGAAGGACATCATACCAATGACGATCATCAAGCATTCAAAGATCCTTTGCCAAACTATCAAAAGGGGGAAACATCAGATACCAAAGCCAAAAGCATACACAATGTTGAAGATAATATAATCTGTCACATCCACGCAGATGATCAACAGGTTAATGTTATCAAAATCAAAGGAAAACAAGAATATCAACAGGTTAATGTGACAACAAGAGGTCAAACAAAAGTTGTTCTAAAAGGAAGTTCATCTAAAACAACTATTTCTCCTCCAAGTCAGTATAATCTGCTTGATCAACTGAGAAAAACATCAGCTCAAATTTCCATCCTTGAACTTCTCAAAATATCTCCCATACACAAGAATATTTTAGAAGAAGCTCTTGTAAATACAACTGTTGATACTGATCTAGATGTAAACAGATTTCAAGCCATGGTGGGACACTTGTCTTCCCCCACTTGTCTTTCATTTTCTGATAAAGATGATGCTTCCATGACACATCCACATAATTCCTCGCTTTATCTTGAAGTCATGATTCATAAACATCGAATTAGACGTGTCTTAATAGATGGAGGAGCTGGTTTGAATATTTGTACCTTAAAGTTAATAAATTCCTTAGGAATATCAGAAAATGAAATTGATCCACGAAGGAAAATAACTATCAAGGCATATGATGAAGAAAGAGCTTCTAAAGGATTGATATTGTTGCCTATCAGAGTGGGACCTGTTGTGAAGAATACATTTTGTCAGGTTCTAGATCGGGATCTTTCTTATAACATACTTTTGGGTCATCCGTGGATTCATGATATGCAAGCAGTACCATCAACATATCATCAATGTATAAAGTTTCCGTATGATGGACAAGAAATAACTATACAAGCTTATTACAATAGTACCCAAACTTGTTCAAATCTTCGAGTAACTCAAGATGTCTTTGTACCACACAATAGGGAAGCTCTTGCTGTTTCTTCTTCCAATCTACAAGTCCAATTGCAAGAATTGACAAAGAATCTTGATACTAAGCTGAAATTTAAAGACAAAGGGGTAGGTGAATATTCATTATCTCTCTCTACCTTACCTCCTTCTCCGAGGTCACATGGGCAGCCTACCTTATCAAATCAAAAGATTGCAACAGCTTCTACATCTCAAGCTTCTGTGCCAATCACAAAGTTTGATGGAAAATTCATTAAAGCTAATACCACTGAAGAAGAAGCTGAAGATAGGGACATCTTAAATTGGCTATACAAATATGAAGATGACTCTCTCTTACACATTAAGTTACCTAAAGAACAATATGGTAAGGGGTACGCTATCATGCAGAAAATGGGCTATGAAGGAAATGGTCCTATAGGGAAACGAAGAGAAGGAATTGTGGAACCAATTCAACCTATTTCAAAGCATTCAAGTGATAAAACAGGACTTGGATATGGCAAAGATAAAGAAGACTCTACTTCACAACAAATACAATCAACTCATAAAGGGGGATCAGTGTCAGATAGACCTCATGAATCAGTTTTCCAATTGCAGAATAGTTCAGATACTGATTCTAATGAATATGAATGGGACATCATTTATAATGATAAATTTTGGAGGGATAAACAAGTTGATACCATACATAAGTATGCACCTGTTCTCATACAAGGAGAAGGCTCAAGGCCTCCACTTGATTATGTTTTACAAAACAATCATGACTCAAGTGAGGAAGAATCAGATTCTAACGAGATTGACAATCAACAGGAGAATACCATCATAGACCTTGTCTACCATGAGGATGATAACCATATCATGACTTTGACAATTCAAGACCTTACCCAACCTAATGATCCTATGCCTTTAATTTATCCAGAACTTATTGATTGGGACATTGATGCATCTATTCATATTCCTACATTCAATGATGATGAGGATATTATAAATTTCCTTTGTTCCTCAAATGAAGAAAACAATTGTTTCATTCAAGAATTTCACTCATGATAAGGAGGGTGTCAAGTCTCTTAGTTGCAAAATAAATGAAATAAAAGATGGATCTATTGGTGAAAACCAAACAAAGGCAGTGATAGATCAAAACAAAAGAAAAATAAAGAGCGAATCTGACAATGAAAACCTTTCTGAGGCACTGAAGGATGAGAAACTTGACACTCTTCCCAAGTATTATCATGAAAGATCTTCTATTTTGATCGAACCAACAGAATCAATCAACATAAGTACAGCAAAGCAGCCAAAAGTTTTGCAACTTGCAGCATCATTAACAGTTGAAGAAGTCCTGAAATTTATGCAATTCTTGAAAGAGAATCAAATTAACTTTGCTTGGTCATATGTTGATATGCCAGGGTTAGATCCTAATCTGATAATGCATCATTTATCTATTCAACCTAGAGCAAAACCTGTGAAGCAAAAGCTCAGAAAAATGCATCCACATGTTGCGTTACTAGTCAAAGAAGAATTAAAGAAGCTTTTGGATGTTGGATTTATTCGAACTATTGACTATGCAGAATGGATTTCCAATATTGTACCTGTTTCAAAGTCAAATGGGAGGATCAGAGTTTGTACAGATTTCAGAGATTTAAATAAAGCTTGTCCCAAGGATGACTTTCCTTTGCCCAACATAGATATGATTGTTGATTTAACTGCTGGCCATGCGATGTATTCATTAATGGATGGATTTTCAGGATACAACCAGATAAAAATTGCACCAGAGGATCAAGATAAAACAGCATTCACATGCCCTTGGGGTACATATTGCTGGAATGTAATGCCATTTGGGTTAAAGAATGCTAGGGCTACTTATCAAAGAGCAATGACAACAATTTTTCATGATATGATGCATACATTCATGGAAGATTATGTTGATGGTTTACTTGCCAAATCTCACACACAGGAAGAACATTTAGAAATATTGTCAAAAATCTTTATCAGAATGGAGAAGTTCAATGTTCGACTAAATCCAAAGAAATGTGTCTTCGGTGTTACATCTGGAAAACTCCTAGGATACATTGTTTCAGAAAAGGGTATAGAGGTTGATCCAGAAAAAGTACAAGCTATAATGGACATGTCGCCACCACGAAATATCAGTCAACTTCGATCATTGCAAGGAAGATTACAGTCCATCAGAAGGTTTATAGCTCAACTGGCAGACAAAAGCTTGCCATTTACACATTTATTGCATAAAAATATCCCATTCAAATGGGATGACAAATGTGAAGCAGCATTCAATCAGATCAAGCAATATCTTACACATCCACCAGTTTTAATTCCACCTATTCCAGGAGAGCCACTCATACTCTATATTTCAGCAACAGAAGTATCTTTGGGAGCCTTGCTAGCACAAGAAGATTCTATAGGTAAGGAAAGGGCTATATATTATATCAGTAGGACTTTAACAAGTCATGAGTTAAACTACAGTTTCATCGAAAAAGCTTGCCTTGCAGTAGTGTTTGCTTCTCAAAAGTGGCGACATTATATGTTGGCTCATACAGTTAAGCTGATAACAAAGATTGATCCATTAAAATACCTATTAAGCAGAGCTACTTTAACAGGAAGACTTGCAAAATGGGTCATGATCTTAAGTGAGTTTGACATTCAATATATAGATCGAAAAGCTATTAAAGGACAGGTCATTGCAGATCAGTTGGCTGAAGCACCTTTACAAAAAGAAAATCCAATGCATATTGAGTTTCCTGATGCAGATGTCTTCACAGCGATAATTCAGAAATCATGGACATTGTACTTTGATGGATCTTATACACAATATGGCTCGGGGGCAGGGATTCTTTTTGTTACACCTGAGGGACATACCATTTCACGATCATATCGGTTGATGTTTCCTTGCACAAATAACATAGCTGAATATGAGGCATTGCTCATAGGATTAAAAATAGCTTTGGAATGGTGAATTACAGAGCTAGAAGTTTACGGTGATTCACAACTTGTCATTAATCAAATTAATGATGACTATCAAACTAAAGATGATAAGTTGCTACCTTACAAGAATATGGTAGATGATTGTAAAAAGTATTTTGTGTCAATCAAGTTTTCACAAATATCAAGGATTGATAATAAAGCTACAGATGCAATGGCTACAATTGCTTCCTTATTACAACTTTCAGAAGATCAAACCAAATATGAATTTTTGGTGGAACAATTGTTTTCTCCAGCCTATGATAATCCTGAAACCCAAGTCATATGTCATTTAACCGGTTCTGATTCACCTTTATATGGCAAGACTTATACCTATCTTAAAGATAACATCTTACCTCCGGATTTATCCCGCAACCAGAAACGGAATTTCATTCGCCAATCATCCCGTTATACCTTAATTGCCAATATCCTTTATCGACGTGGTCTTGATGGTACACTCCTTAGATGTCTTGAACGTGACGAATCCGAAAAAGCCTTACAAGAGGTTCATGGTGGTATTTGTGGAACGCATTCAAGTGGTTTGACCTTAGCCAAGAAACTTGTTAGAATGGGATACTATTGGCCTACCATGGAGAAAGATTCTTTTACTTTTGTCAAGAAGTGTTCTAAATGTCAGATTCACGGCAATCTTATTCATGCACCTACGCAGGAACTGCAACCTTTTACTTCAACATGGCCTTTTTCTCAGTGGGGACTTGATCTTGTTGGAAAAATACATCCTTCATCGTCAAATGGTCATAAATTCATCATCACAGCTACGGAGTATTTTACAAAATGGATTGAAGCTGTTCCTTTAACAACAGTGACTAGAAAACAAATATCTTCATTTATCCTGAATTACATTATTTGTAGATATGGAATTCCTAATTCTATCATTACTGATAATGGAAGACCTTTCAAGAATCAGGACGTTGATGAACTTTGTGAAAGATTTTGCATCCAACACAAGTTTTCTACACCTTATTATCCACAGGGTAATGGTCAAGCAGAAGCTTCTAACAAAACCATCTTGAAGATATTGAAGAAGACAGTAAATGACGTCGGTCGTGATTGGCATGTCCAATTAAACCCAGCTTTGTGGGCATACAGAACAAGTATTCGCACACCAACAGGAGCTACCCCATATGCTTTGGTCTATGGAGCAGAAGCAATATTACCACTAGAAGTTGAAATACCTTCACTTAGGGTCTCACTCAAGGGATTGATAAGTGATGAAGACTACAGAGTTTCTCGCCTCCAAGAGCTAGAATTGTTAGATGAAAGACGTCAACATGCAGCTGATCATTTGAAGGGTTATCAACAAGTTATGTCTCATAGCTATAATCACAGAGTTAAACCATGGAAATTTCAAGTGGGTGACTTAGTCTTAAGGGAAAATCCACGAAATCAGCAAGACAGAGAAAAGAAAGGGAAATTTGAACCTAACTAGCTGGGTCCATTTGTCGTCATTGCAACATACGGTTCTGGTGCATATCAGTTATCCACGTCAGAGGGTGACCTGTTTGAAGAACCGATCAATAGTATTCATCTGAAGAAGTTCTATGTCTAAAAAGTCCTGAAAAAATCATTAAAAAAAATCATTAAAAAAAAAAAATCATAAAAAGTCTTGAAAAAATCAAAAAAATCAGAAAAATCCTTAAAAAGTGCAATAAAAACAAGTAGTGAAAACCTGGCAAACAGGCGCTACTTGTGATCAAAATAGGCTCCTTCATTTATTAGTTTATGTCTTGTTTTCACTTTTCGCATTATCCATTCATATTTATCCTCTGTATATATCTTTCATATCCATATCATATGACAGGGATTCTTATGTTTCATCATGGATTGATGAAATTTGTACATATCTTTTATCTTTAGGTTGTGTTTACACTGGGGGCAAATGCAGAAACATAGACTGAACAAGAGAGGGGCAACAAGCTTTTCGAACATTGCAAACAGACATGAAAATAGTTTGACAAAACACAACAAACATTGCCGTATCAAATCAATCACAACATGTTTATTCAATGCCAATGGAAATCGAAACAACATGATCCAAACAACTATCAAAATGAGAATATCAATGATGATAACCAAAATTGGATGATCTTAATCTGAATAAATGTTTGAAATACTTTAAGCAAGATTTGAATGGTTGTTTGATTTTCTATCATATCTCTGGAGTAATTCAATGATGTACTGAACTAGAAAAGCAAGGAAGGAGTATGATTTTTCTTTGTCTGCTGTTTGTGAGGAAATCATTAGTACTATGCAAATTGGTCGTGAGACATGCTCTACTATGTATCATGGATGACATTTCGGAATTTGCATGGGAAAAGGATTAACTCTTGTCTGTTTATGCAAGCAATACTCATGTCATCTCAGTTCAATTATACCTAGATGCTTGTACTAACTTCCTATATTAAAAATCATGAAAGCAATACTCAGGTCATCACTAGTGCTAACATACCCTTTGATGCTTGTATTAACTTTCAACATTTCAAAGCTCTATGATGATACAAAAAGCAAAACTAAGCTCTCCAAATGGCAATGTTGTATGGATGTCCTGCATGGTTAGTATAGATTGCATTCATGTTACAAACTGCATTTTGCATTCGTAAATTTCCCAAAAAGCTGGCAAAGAATCAAATGGTTTATATCTTTTCGAATACATGACTGAGTATATTTTGACATTCACAAAAACATCATTTCATACATTTTTCATAAATATATTTGCATTTGAAAATCGAAGCATACATCATAAACATATGCATTCATCAAATAGATTTCATTTCATAAATCATGTATATATAAATATCATAAACCATGAAACAACCATATCATACACATCATATATCATCGTAAATCATCACTGCATTTCATATATCTCAAAAATGAATGTCAAAATGTACAAGGATGTCAATTACAAATGATATAACATCATCAAAAATGGGATCATCTCAAAGTGTATACAACATGTCTCAACAGAATATCATGAAAATATCATCTACAATGCACTAGGCAGTGCTATCCTCTGATGGCGCTGGTCTGGGACCTGTACCACATGCCCCTGATGGACCTGCTCCACCTGTCCCTGGTGGTCCTCCTGGAGGTAATGGCTGTGTCACCCCTCTACTGGTAGTACGAGAGCGACCGTGAGTAGCCCGTGACTGAGTATAGCTCTCTCTCCGCTCAGGTGGAACCGCATCATGATATCTAGTCTGGTAAAACTCTGCCTCTCGGGTGGCTCTGGTAACCTCTCTCATCATATCACCAGTCAAGGTGCTAGCTGCTACTCTCTGTAGGCTATCTGCCAAAGCAACGGCCTGCTCACCTCGTTGTCTCACTATGTCCCTCTCAGCAGTAACCGAAGTCAACTGTCCCTGCAACTGTGAAATCAAGGCCTGTGCCTGTTCTAGCTGGGTCTGCAAACTCTGTACTGTACTCTGTAAAGAGGAGAGCTGACCTGATACTACCAGATCTACTGAAGGAGATGGGTCAGTGTGTCTCATCCGTGGTCCACCCCTACTACCTCTACCACCTCTCCTACCACCTCTCCTGCCACCTCTATCTCCACCCCTACCATCACCACCATCATCTCCCTCTGAGTCATCATCTCCTCCACTCTCATCATCATCACTATCCTTTGAATCATCATCCTCTGACGCTAAGTCCTCTGTCGTCGTCTTTGTGCCACAATAGGAGCAATACCCTCATCAGGATCAAACATACGTGGTGTCGGATGCTCTAGGACATACTGAAAATACTCTGGTGTTGTCCCTGCATCAAGGACATCCACTCGGTAATCCCACATCTGTGCTCCTAAACTGGTGAACTCTGCCACTGCTATCTCATATGAAATCCGTGGACCCCACACTGCAAGCTCTGGCTGTCGCCGTGCATAAATGGCTGAACCCACAGGCATACCCTAAATCCGACCAAACTGCCAACATACTCGTCCAGCAAGAAACCTCTCAATGATCCATGTAGTCCACCCAATCAAAAATCTGGAAGTACATACATACAGCATCTCCCTCGCATCCTCTGGCCATGGCTCACAATCTAAATATGGTCTCCAGCATACTGTATCCAGACTGTCCAATAGCCGCTGCCAATGCACTAGTTTGCCCAGTCTTGGTTGAGCAATAATGTGAGCATATCTCCATCTATATGATCGACCAGCTAGTCACTGTCCTCGAGTCAATGGGCGTAAAACAGCAAAGTGCTCCCATGCCCATATCTGTAATAATGAGCACCCAACAGCAAAACTCCTGCCTCTACCATATACAATATGATGTAACTCATCATATAGGTGGGCTAGCATGCATGTACCCCACGCATATTGTGTCCCCTGCATCACCATACTCTCCAAAACACGACCCCATCCGATCACAAACCCCTTCGACCTATGGTCGGGGCACAACACACCTCCAATAAATCCTGCAAGAACAGCTGGTAAAGGTGGATATGTATCTGTAATCTCGCCCCATGGGATGAAGTATCCAGCAATCTGATCATCTCAAAAAATCCGTCTCAAAGAATCAGTGCCTCCAGCCTCTCGGCTATCAAAAACAACTATCTCTCCCATCACTGGGATCCGTAGGATGTGATATACGTCCTCAGGGGTCACTGTAATCTCGCCCGTCGGTAAATGAAATGTGTTGGTGTCACTATGCCACCGCTCAGCAAGAGCTGTCAATAGAGCCCTGTTGAGGCGAACCTCAGGCATGTCAAGTAATGCACTCAATCCACACGCATCAATCACATCTCTATCCGATTGTAACAAATGTGGAATCAATGTCCATGTGCTCAGAAATGTCTCTCGTAACTGCAAAACACCTAATCTCTCCTGTTGACATATCATCAAAGCAAAATCAATATCAAATCATCATCACGTATCACTCCAAAACTGAACATCAAATTATTTGTTTTTCATCATCATCATGAAATACGAATAATATCAAAATCATGTTTGTTTTTAACAACCTTAGAAGCAAACAAATCAATCAAACTATTTGTTTTTCATCGTCATGGAAAGCAAATAAGCAACATCACGTTTCTTTCTAACTACTTTAGAAGAAAACTTATCTGTCCTATTTGTTTTTAACAACTTTAAAAGCAAATCTATCAACTTTTATTTGTTTTCCAACAACTTTGGGAACAAATTTATCAGGTCACAACAAAATATGATTAAAAGCGCTACAAAATTGGTTAAATGTGCTATAAAATTCATCATCGGCGCTATAGAATTAATCGCACTACAGAACTCATCAAAAGCGCTACGAAAACTATCATATGCGCTATAGAAATAAAGGCGCTACGAAAAATATTAAGGGCGCTACGAAATCAATCATCGGCGCTACGAAATCAATCAAAAGCGCTACGAAAACTATCATATGCGCTACAGAATTGAATGCGCTACGAAAAATATCATATGCGCTACGAAAAGTCTTAAGAGCGCTAAAACACCCTTTTTTACATCAAAACATGGAAAAACGTGCACTACACGAAAAAATTTTGAAAAGCAGGAGATTTACGAGATACATACCGAAGGTCCATAGTGCGCTGGTCACTGATGTCGTCGGATACGCTCGAAACGGTGCTGGTGAACTGGAAGTGCCATAATTATCAAACCGGAGCTCAAAAATTTGCAAATTCTATTAGGTTAAAATTGAAAATGACATGGAAAATGACATTTTTAACCTATATAATGGTAAAATTGGGGCATTTTACCACATTTTGACATAGCAGGGGTAATTTCTTCATCAATTTTTCATTTCGCATCTTTCCGGGTAAATTTTCTTCAAATCATTAGTTTCAAACGATGAATCAACATCTTCAAAATCATAAAAATCGAAAAATTTCAAAAAAAAAAAATTCACAAAAATTCAAAATATTATCGATTCATCGTTTGCGGGGGCATATACCTATCGACATTTCGATAGTCAACATCTGGGGAAAATTTCAAAATTCTTTGAAGCAATGCATAAAACACATCACTTCAAAGAGGGGCAAAATGTATACACCTAAAAATGGTCACATCACATTGTCTGGTAATTAATTAAATATTTTTAATATTTAATTAAATCTTCAAATTCCATCTATGTATAGATAAATTTAAATAATTTATTTATATTATTCATTATTTTATTTCGATTAAATAAATAATTTTATTTAATCATCTTTTCGTATTCATTTCTTAATTAATTAAATAAACATTACGATTTATTTATATTAATTATCATATAATCTTAGTTTGAATATTTTATTCAAATAAAGATTAAAATATTCTTATTTTCTTCTAAATATCATTTATAATTAAATATTCCAAAATATTTAATTAATTTCTCTAATTCGATTCTAATATTCATTCATAATTAAATATTCCAAAATATTTAATTAATTTCTCTAATTCGATTCTAATATTCATTCATAATTAAATATTCCAAAATATTTAATTAATTCTTCTAATATTTCATATTCTTCTAAAGTCACATCATGATTAAATATTCTAAAATATTTAATTAAAACTTCTATAGTTTCAAAAATCAAAAATCAAAATTCAATAAATGAAATTAAATAAATTTATTTATTTAATTAATTTTGGGATTTATCTTCAGCACCCGTGAAACAAACTGCCCAAACAGAAAATTTAATTTTCTCTGTTTCTGTGCAGGCTTGTTCCCGTGGGTTGAAGACAGGAATCCATCCTTCTCTCCAACCTCTCAACCTCTTCCATCTTCTTCTCAACCTCTCCATCTCTCACCTTTCAATTCTACCAGACAATCTCACAACCGTAGATTCTTGCCAGCCGGGATTGTGCCTGCAAAAATCTATAAATATGACTGCCGGGAACTCCAAATCATATAGAAGTTTCAAGCAGGATAATTATAGTAAAATTGCAAGTAGTAGCATTCATAGTATTCACAGTATTTTCATAGCATAGAATCATAGCATAATATAGCATAGAATCATGACATCTTCCATTCACAGCCTCTGTGCATAATCCACAGCCCCTGTCCATATCCGTCAGCAATTTCATTCCATTAGCATACAGGATATAATAGAATTTCCTTTTGCATAACTCATTCTACAGGTTGCTATTTGGAGGAGCTGAGCTTATACAATCTGAGAGCAAAAGCTTCAAAAGAAATCGCTGTAGATAGAGGAAGATGGAACGCTTCTAAAAACTATCTTTATTTCTTTGTTTGAGTTTTCAGTATAATGTTTCATTTTGTGTTTTGTTTTCATTTAGATTACACCATATAAACATTAACACACTAACGCCTAATAAATGCATCAAAATTTCAAATTTCAAATCGGGTTTCAAATCACATACCAATGGTCCTACACCTGGAAGTCGCTGGAACTCACAAACTTGATCAAAGATGTGTTGGGGAAGCTCACGGCGCGCCATTTCGTCGAAGGGTCAGAGCTCAAATCACAAGAATTTCTTAAGTGTGAATGCACAAATAAATTGAAAATGACCCCTCTTGACCTATTTAAGTTAGAAAATTAGGGTTTTTTTCCCTAATTTAACCTTTTTAATGCGGTTTATTATCATTTTCACCAATTTAGCCAATTTGGACCTAATTTTACATCATTTTTTGCTTTTTTCGCATTAATCTTGCATCCTGGAACCTTCCTGAACCCTTGGGGCATCTTTTGAACCTTTATCAAGAAATAAACCCAAAATTTGAAATTTCCACCTGATTTCTCGAGGGGGCAGGGTGTCAGTTTTATTCTTTCATTGGGGCATTTAAAAAAATCAAAAAAAATATATTTTTTTCGAGCAGCATTTTTCATCTAAAAGGCATTATTCTTTGAATCGAAATAGCAGGTACCTCGTTTCAAAGAGGGGAAAAATGTAGACATTGAAAAATGTCCTAATCGATGTCATACACTTAAATTGGATTTATTAACATCATTTCCTCTTTATCCATCCTCTTTTCGCTTAATTGATTTAATTAGCCTAGCTAATTAATTAATTGCATCATTTTCATCTAATTGGGTTAATTCATCTCTTTTCACACTAACACTTCATCTCGTTAAATTAAATAAATAAAAATATTTAATTTAATCTCCTAAGTCATGTTATTTAATTAAATAACCCTATGTTATTTAATTAAATATCATTTCATCCCCCTCCCTTATTTATTAAATCATCCAGTTTAATAAATAGCTTTTAAATTCTTCTAATTCCTTAATTGCATAAATTAAACCTTGTTTAATTATCAATTAAACTAATTTTCTTCTAATCAAAGGGAATATTCCCATGGAATATTCTTTATCCTTTTTGCACAATTAAAACTTTGTTTTAATTTGTAAAATCCCTTTTTCCTCACCCTAAAGGAATATTCCCTCTCCTCCAATCAACTCACTTAGCTTCAAATGCAATTTAACCCTTTAACCTCTTTAGCAAGTTACCTTTGACTTGTGTGAGCAGGTAAAAAGTGTGTTTGTTTGAGGCAAGTGTGAGCCTTTGATAAACTTTCATCTTGCATTCTCACCCATTGATGAGAACCCATGATCCATGCCTCTCATCCCCTTCATCCTGAATCATTGATTAAGCTTTTTGTTCTCAACCATTCATTCCTCATTTGCTCTCCTATAAATAGATCACTATTTGGAGACAAATGGATCCATATTTTATTGCAAACTTATGTTGTTGAATTTACTCACATACTTGTTCATCTTTTACTCACTTTTTTAGCTTGTTTTAGTTCATTTTCATTGCATATTAGCTTCAAGCTTTCATTAATGGCTTCCATGCATCCATCTTAGTTTGTAAATAAATTAGGGTTTTCATCTTTTAGCATCATTTTAGCTTAGGTTAACTTAGATTAGCTTAGATTAGCTTAGTAATTGCATAATTAGATCATTTGTAGCATAAAATCATGGTAACTTAGCTTGCATCATGTTCATTTTTACATAATTTAGGTTTTTTTTTTACACATCAAACACCACGGTTTCATCGATTCTCTTCCATAGAATCGACTGAAACAAGCTCACTAATCACGGGATTGGGAAAGGATCGTTGGTCCACATCAATACGACACCAATTCCACAACAAGATAAGTTTTAGATTGATTAGAGTAGATGTTTTGAAAGCTTTCATTATTTAGCATGTTAGGTTTTGATGAAATGCTTAATTTCAATTCTATTTGATTGATCTGAATGAGATTCGAATATTGGTGGCTCTGTTATGCTTCAATTCTTCATGGATCAAGCGTAATTTGTCCCATACCGGTATCCTTGCATCGACACATATACATATAGTATATGTATAGGTTGGATCAAAAAACACACGGGGTGGCGTAAAGCTTAGAGGAAGTAACAGGCATTAAACACGACTGAGGAGAAATATAGGAAGGTGTGGCGAGTGATAAATGCAACACAATGGAGTGTTAGGGTGGCAGAGTGAGAGAATTAGATGTGGCAAGGTTGTCCACTTCGGACGTTGTGCCACGTAAGAACTGGCAGTCGAGGTGCCTACGTATTGATCGCATGGAAAAATATCATCATCCCACATGGAAAATTAAATAAAAATAAATTAATTAAAAATGAGAAACTATCAATGAAGAAGCATACATTGCAAATCAAAACAATCACACATTGCAAATTACATACAACAGAAATTGCAATCTGATTAGAATACAATGCAAATAAACAATAACGATGCATATGTACTTATCGTAAATTTAAAACTGTCAACAAAGAAGCATACATTGTAAATTATATACAGGACACATTAGAATCTGATTAGATTATATTGCAAACCAAAACAATAACGTTGCATCTATACTTATCATAAATTTAAAACTATCCACAATTTTGATGCATATGTAAATATCAAAACTTGTAAACTGTTTGAAACTTGAATTGCATGTGAAAATTAAAAAAAAGGCTGCATCTAGTTGTTGTTGTAGGGAAATGGATGTTGGTTGCTTGGGGTGCCACTCGCCATGTTCTCGTCCCCTTCCAGTCAATGAGGAGTGTTGCATGCATGAGTGGAACTTGGAGTGGAAAATTGGGTGCAAGTGACATGTGTTGGGGGAAGTGGTGAACACATTTGTACATCCCAAGTGCCAATATGATATGGATATTGAGTGCCCCTAAAGTCAAATTGGGAGAGACTTGAATAATTAATTGATGTGGAGAACTGAGGGATATGTATGGTGAGAATATCACGGAACACTCCATTACTTTGAGACAACGGATTAGAAGGGTTCCTTAATCGCCTCTCTCTTTGTAAATCCCTTTATGCCTCCTCAATCTCTCTTTCCTTTCAATCATGTTCCTTGTGAAGCCTCTCTTGCTCCTTTTTCGCACCTCTGTCCTTTTTCTGTTGTAATCTTTGTTGCTCTTTTTCTTTTCGTAGTATCTCCTCAATTTTGGCATTCTCCTTCAACTTCGTTGCCACAATTTTTATTTCCCTTTTCTCCTCGTTCTATTTTCTCTTTCTTTATTTTAGCTCCTCGACCTATTTCTTCCTTTTCTCTTGCTCCATTAACATCCTCATGTAGTCATCTGTTGTCAACAGTTGATATTGTTTGTTCATCTGAATTGCACCAACTTTGGATTTCTTTTGACAGACAATGTGCACAGGTAGCTTGAGGAACTTGCTGATGTGTGAAACTATTTGTGTTTGTTTTGTCTCATCCAACTATGTGGAAATGACCTCCTCCACTACCTATGAGCCCTCTACTACATTTTCATTTCCTTGTAAATCTAAATTTCAAGAAGGAGCATAGTAATGCACAACTTGAGAAGGGTCAATTGCAGGTGGTGGTGATGGGAAAGTATAGGTATCTTGCTATTGTGGGACTTCCAAATCAATGCCCAAGTTCATTTCTCCCTCAATCAACCAAAATGGTTGGCTACGTTCTAATGGAAGATCAAAACTTTCGCTGAATTGATCAACGGAGTTGTCCACCATGGGAGGGGTGTGTTCATCAGCTACCACTTGTGCAACTGATTCAACAGGATAGCTATGAGGTGAGTGTTGTGTTTTTGTTGCAGTTTGCAAATGTCCATCTAGAAGAGTGGACTACAATACTGCCACATCATCACTTGACAGACCAAGTCCTAAAAGGCTGAGAATGTTTTCAATTGCGTCAGCATCCTCTCTAACCACAAATGTCTCACTGGGATGCATGTCATTCACAAGTGCATCAGGATTCAGGGGCCATATACTAGTCCTTTTAAACCCAGCTTTGATGTTGTCAACTGTCAAAGCTCTTTCCAATGCTTTCTTAACTAACATTGCAAGTTCTCTCCTCCTCACTTCAATGTTCAGAAACCTTGACAAAAAACTACACATTATGATTTGAAGTAATCTTTAAAAGGTGCAAACACACTCACATCCAATGATTGTAGCTTATGTGAGGTACGTGATGGCAGTGTTAACAAATCTACACCAATTTCTCTTGCTTCCTAGATGGTTTCGAGTGCTACATGGCTTCCATGGCCACTAAAAATCAGCAAGAGCCTATTGTTGGGTGAGACACCACCTGGAACTGAGGTTTTGAAGTGGGTCAACCAATCTATGAACAAGTCTTTGGCCATCCATGCATGGGGTTGGGTTGCCATGCACGCACCTGGTTCGCAGTCTATGATGTAATTATTTATGTTCGAACTCCCCTTGAACAAGTAGAATCCTGGAATGCTCTGCCTGGCAGCATTGACACAACATAGAATGGTTATCCATTCACGGCTCTTTGGGATAATGTAAGAGAAATTCCTGCTACCTTTTCTATGAGCATCTTCATGGATCCATTTTTTCCTGCTTGGATATCAGTTTCATCGCAATTCCATATGCGATCAGGACCATATGGCATGGCTTCATATGTTGCAGACAGTGTCTTGTAGAATGCAACTACAACATCAACTCTAAGATTGAATGCCCTATCTTTGTCTAGGTCTTCAGCAACTCGCAATGCAAGTTCAGGATGTTTGTGCTTGAAGCCTATCCACCAGGACTTCCCTGGGAACCCATTGGTGAAAGGGTTTGGCCTATTTTGACATATTTGGGAAACCTCAAACTTAAGATTGACTATCTCAAGACCATGCCCAATATCAGTCATTTGCTTGCACCATTCCACAATAAGATGTTCTTCCTCTTCACTGAGGACTGTTGGCAAACCTTTCTTGGAAGTTGTTGTTAGACCCCCTAGCCATTTGGACAGTGTGGCTATTGGGAATGACCACTTTTTGGAAGCCCCCCTTATCGACATGTCATTCTCTTCAACGTCATAGAGTGCCCTTTTCATGTCATCCGAAGACCACAACTTATGTATTTGTTTTACCTTCTACAGTATTTGAGGTGTAGTAACCTCAATCTATGGTATTTGAGGAGTAGAAACCTCCTCTACTTGTGCAACAGGATCTAGTTCAGGGGGAATCTAGCCCCTCATTTGTGGGAGGGAAACCTTGTCATGGCTCTTTTCTTTTTTTGTTCCCAGTACAGGTCACCACTACATTACCCTTAGCCATCTACACAGAATAAGTACAATCAAAACAATGATGCTTGAACAGTTATCTTTATATGTATGAAGATAGTGATGCTTGAACAGAAGAATAATTAGTTTGTAATGCAGAACATATGAGAATAAGATAACTAGAGTCAATGATAATGCAGAACCTATGAAACATAAATGCTAAACTATGAAACACAAATGCTTGAACAGTTATCTTTATGTGTATGAAGAGAGTGATGCTCGAATAGAAGATTATTTAGTTTTTGTATGTGTTATCTTTTTAGTTTTTTTGCATTTGAATTCAGAAATATTGTTAACAGTTTAGAGAGTTACATTTATTATGGAGTGAACGACATAAGGAAATAGAGGAGTGAGAAGCATAGAATTACAAATTGTGCAAGGGAGTTAGAGTTTAATAACATCTCATATCTCTTAAGTGTGTATAGCATAAACATTCTCATGCACAGCAAAGTGAAAACCACACTCACATTTTAACTATGACACAATAGAAAGCTTACGAATGAAAAACAGTAAGAGTTTAACAAATCTCACATATTTTGTCTTTGATGAACTCATTGACAGGCATAAATCTTTGTGAATTGATGAAGTAGAACCTATGAAAAAGATGAAAAGAAAAACCTAATAAAAAGAGAAACTCAGAAATTAATGACTAGCATCGAAGTAAACCTTAGTGACTGATAATGTAGAACCTATGAGAATAAGATATCCAGAGTGAATGATAATGCAGAAGCTATGAGAATAAGATAACTAGAGTGAATGATAATGCAGAACCTATAAGAATAAGATAAGCAGAGTGAATGATAATATAGAACCTATGAAATAGAAATGGTAAATTATGACTATAATATTTGCAATATAAACGATAATATAGAACCTATGAGAATAAGATAAGCAAAGTGTATGATAATGCAGAACATATGAAACAGAAATACTAAACTATGGCTGTAATATTTACAATATAAACAATAATGCAGAACCTATGAGAATAAGATAAGCAGAGTGAATGATAATGCAAAACCTATGAAACAAAAATGC
The DNA here is from genome assembly GCA_007258455.2 of Sequoia sempervirens. NCBI lineage: Eukaryota > Viridiplantae > Streptophyta > Pinopsida > Cupressales > Cupressaceae > Sequoia > Sequoia sempervirens. Next base: position 22,953,450 of record VDFB02000010.1, on the reverse strand, counting down.
TAAACTATGACTGTAATATTTACAATATAAACCCTAGTGAAACAAAAAGGCTAAACTATGTGTGAATATGAAATTCACCATGCTACCTTCAAATCTTTTGGTTTTTGGCTAAGTGTCGGCCCATGCCTTCAAATAAATTCATCGGCCCCCTTTTGGTTATCACTGTGGCCTCTGCCACGTGTCCACTCATCGCTTTCTAAGGGAGTTTTCTCCTTGTTCTTCTATCATCCCCCGCTATGCTCCCATGTGTCTCCACCATGGGTTATTTTGATCGCTTCCTTTCACTTCTCCATCGGTCCCCACCCGCGTGCCACATAGCTTCCATTCGCATAAGGATTCGGAAGACCCCATAGGCGGCATTCATCAAATATTATTGCTACATGTCATCCCAGCACAAGCTTTTGACAGAGGAAGGGTAGATCGGTCGTGGGCAGCGATATGCTGCCACGTGTCTTTTCAGCACATGCTGCTTTAGCAAAAGGAATGAAGCAAACCAAGGGCTACAATATTTTTCCATGTGTTCTAACTGCCTATCCAAAGAGGCAACACTTGTCTGCACGGGACTTCGTTGGGACCACTGCCATCATTCACAAGGGATGCACCTGAATGGGGGGCGACCAAATGTTGTGTCTCAAATATTTTCTATTACAATGGTCGAAGGAGATCATTTCCTCGACATCATTGCTCAAATTCTAAATCTTTTCAGTTGTTGCTTGCCAAGTGGTTGAAGGCTTGCTATAAATACTGCTCTTTGCTTCAGAGGAAGGGTTCTTAAGGTTCCAATGTTCAAGGTTACAAGTTTGGAGATCACATGCTATTTCACCAGTTTTTAGAATTACAGGATTTTTGGAGAGACCAGGCCTTTGTATTGTTTAGATTATTGCAAGAACTCACAAACTGTGCCATTGTTCGGCCTCTTTGTTTCTTATGCTATTGATAAACTTTATGTTGTGTCATTATTGTTTGAATGGTTTATTTGTCGTATTTCTATAATTTGAATGCATGTTTGCTAGTTTAGATCATGTCTTTCAACTCTTCTTTTCAGTAAATGGGCGTGATTATTATTTTATGTCATTGAATGAGTTGTTCATGCTACAATCCTTAATTTTTGTTATTCTAGGACATGGTAAATTGTTAAGCAGGCCCTTAGATCATATCCAAAAGATAGGTTTATCGTGTTTTTTTATCTAAATTATGGCGCATCGCCTTAGTTAGATTCTTTATTTTATATATGCTTTTGTTTCCCATTCCAAAACCCCATTTACAGAAGTCGACTTCTTTAAAAATCCGTAGGTCACTCAGTTTAGCGCAATAAGTCCCCCATAAACTAAGTTTCCCATAAAGGGTTGTTACCTTGCCAATTTTCAGCATCAACAGTTTTTTCTTCTTCCTGGCATGCCCAGTGGGACTGAGCTTAAATTAATCAAATTTTTAGAAGGGTGTATGGGCCATCGACCTGTTACTAGGTCCCAAACAACAAATAATCTTGATTTGTTAGTACCACCATTAGGGACAGTACAACCCGTGACCTAATTAGTGAACATTTCGCTTCCTCCTCCCTTTCCACTAGCCATATTGTCTATTGCTAACAAAAATTATGTGTCATGGGATGTCGGAAGCCCTCTTGTTACACCAGTAGCGCCTGCCATTTGGGCCGCTATTCTGGTTTCCACCCTAAAGGCTATCCTAAATTCACCAGAGATGGCTCAAGAACGTCATCTGAACATTTGCAAGATGTTGCAGACATATGTCTAGTACATGGGGTTACAACCCAAAATGTGGTGTTAAGGCTGCTTGCCACTTCTTTCAGAGGCAGGGCACTGGATTGGTACCGCACATTGTCAAAAAAAAATTTCAGTACCTGGGATGAGCTTGGAGATCCTTTTTACCAGATATTTTCAAATGAAGGAGGTCGATCCTTGTTATACTATCAGCTATCGGTCATAAAGTGAGCCCCGCACGAAGCCATGGCTGACTTCAATGCTCGGTTCCATACAAGCTAGCAGAGGAATCAAGTTGATATCCGCTCGCCGCCCGATCTAGAATTCATGTTCTACTTGAAGTCCATCAATCCTAACATTTCAATGATGATCTAGTCTCTTGGTAGAACCACACTACCGGGCGCATATAGCATCGTTGTTAAAGCAGAGAATAATTTGATAGACACCAGGAAGTTTCCACCTCAGCCCATCATCCCCATATTTCCATAAATATTGGTTCCTGCTCAGGAGAGGCCTTCTATCAGCGCACCAGCTCCTCCTCAATCCATGTACACGTATCCAAGCGCGCCGCAGAACGTTGCCTCCACATTCGGCTCTTCAAAGGAAGAGATGGGCGAGTTCAAGGAGATGTTGTGGACTATTGTCAATGAGATAACCGTTATCAAGCACAACCAGGTCGTACCTCTGAAGCCTTCCTACTAGAATTATCAAGGCGGAAGGTCTTCTTACCAACAAAACCAGTTCCAAGGAGGCACTCATGCCAATCTGCAGGGTCAAACAACAAATCAAATGGTATCGATACCCACTCCGCTGCAAAGTGCCAACCTAAGTTCGAGCAGAGAGATGACTGCGGGACAAAATAATTTAGCATATGACACTAACCCCTGGTGCTTCCCTTGCGGCGATTCACACATGCCCCAAAAATTTTAGTGTGGTAACCTACAACAAAAGGTAGCGGAGCAGCATAGCCAAGCTACAACGTCAGACCCCGAAAGCTATGTGTACACCTCTTCGCAGATGGATAATGTGGTGCTCACCACACAAATGCAAGGGATGTCCCTAGAGAAAGAAGCGTACATCACCCCTAACCACACACTCTTCTCATGGATAGAAGAAGAAGAAGTGATGTTTGCCAATGATGCATCCACATCTACGACACTGCAAGTACAATCTGACTACAACACTCGCTCGAAGAGAAGATTTATGGGCGAACCAGTTGTCCCACAACTAGTCATTCTGCAACCTAAAAGTACTCCTGACCATACGCCTAGTACTTCTGCAACATTACCGCAATGCCTGCCGCAAAAGGAAATTTTTATAACAAGAGCAAAGGAGCAGAAACCTCAGAATATGCCACCGTTCAATGTGGTGGAACAATTGAAGAAATCCTCCGCTAATGTGTCTCTGTGGGATATTCTAGCCATCCTGGGACAGAAGACGCTACTATAGAAGGCTCTCCGAGAGGATGTAAGCGCAACACAACCGGAGCAGTTGCCCAAAGTAAGGGTTGTTGATCAACCATCTTCTACTAAAGTTCGTACAAACAGCACAGCGGAAGCCCCTGCTAAAGTAAGAGATAATTTGAAGCCTCAACCCTTCTTCTTAACTCTCATTATAGGGGAGAAATTATTACACAATGCCATGATTGATTTCGGTGCTAGCACCACAGTTATGCCTAAATAGATAGTTGAAGCTTTAGGACTCAGCTATGAACCCTTAAAAAGAGGAGTGATGCAGCTTGATGGAAATAGAGTTGAAACCGTAGGCATCATCAAAGCATTTCCCTTGACCCTATTCACTTTCCCTAGTATCACAGTACCACAAGACACTATGATCATAGATGTTCCCCCCATGTTCGGCCTCTTCCTATCCTAAGAATTTACTTCAAAAGTGGGCAGATATTTGTCCCTAGATTGGTCGTATTTGATCCTTAGAAGCAAGCATGGTGTGAAGATGAAGATAGAATCTGAAGCTAAACATTTGGAACATGTAGCTGATGAAGCCATGATCAATTTTGAAGCCACGCATACCTTTATCACCAAGCAAGAAATGTATTGCGCTGAGCTACTAGAAGATGAAAAAGTGACCAAAGACCGGAATGATCAAGAAGATGTTCTTTTGAGCAAACATATAGATACTGACCCTTTCAGAAACTACCATGCTACCGGGCTGGGCACCTATGTCATCTACGATGAAGATCAAGTGCTCCCGAAGGTTGTCAAAGAATCTAAAGGAGATCAAGCCTCATAACTATGGATGTTGCACTTCGATGGAGCAAGATGCAAGAATGGCGCAGGAGCTGGGATATGTTTAATATCCCCACAGAATGAAAAGAAACTGAGGTTTTTCCGCTTCCAGTTCACTTGCTCGAACAATGAAGCTGAACACGAAGGACTAATGCAAGGTATTAGCATTATGGAATTGATGGCCATAAAGCAACTAATGGTGTTCAGAGATTTCGAACTAGTAGTCAATCAAGTCTAAGGGATTTCTACAGCCAAGAATATCCACATGCGATCCTATAGACACCAAGTTTGGGACTTGATTGAGGGTTTTGAAGCCTTCAACATTTAGACAGTGCCCCGAGAATAGAATAGAGATGTGGATCACATGGCATCAATTGGATCTCATTTTGATCCTTCCTCCGATCTCATTCACAACAAGCACTTTGTACGAGTAATAGTCTGATCGGCGATTCCAGACAATGACCAAAGTTGGCAACTGTTTGACAGCGATGAACACATTGCCTCGTTCATCCAGCAGTCAGGAGAATTTGCTGACCAGCTCCAACCAAAGATTGTTGAAGCCTATGAAGGACAGATCATCTAGCTGAAATCCAACAAGCTTCCTAAATGATTGGTCACTCTCGAAAACCTTTTCGATTGTCACGATGCAAGAAATGACAAATGGAAGTTTCTAGCAGACAAAAGTGACTATGTAGACCTTCAGGTCGAAGATGGAAGAAAGCTCAAGGTCGGGAAGGATGTCCCGTATCATGATAAAGAAAGGCTTATCGAATTTTGCAAAAAAGATGAAGGAATGGTGTCTTGGTCATACGATGACCTCAAGGGATATGATCCCAACATTATCCAACATACAATGGAGTAAGCGGAAGGTGCAAAGCCCGTCCGCCAAAAATAAAGACGAGTCAATCCCAAGATTGAAGTGTTAATGGTACAAGAATTAACAAAGCTAATCCAATCATGGATTGTCTTCTCAATCAAGCATAGCACGTGGGTATCCAATTTGGTCCTGGTCCAAAAGAAAAATGGAGATATCTGTCTATGTGTAGACTTTCGGAACCTAAACAGAGCATCCCTGAAGGATCATTACCCGCTACCCTCAATGGAGTCAATCCTACAAATAGTGGCAGGATCGGAGATGTTTTCCCTGTTAGATGGCTTCTCCAGTTACAATCAGATCCAGGTCAAAGAGGAAGATCAACATAATACAACGTTCACTACCAAGTGGGGAACGTTCGTATACGCTAAGATGTCGTTTGGCCTCTCAAATGAAGGAGCTACCTTCCAGCGGGAAATGGCTATCGCTTTTAGTGAACTAATCAACAAGATTATCCGAATCTATCTGGATGATTTGACGATGTTCTCCAAATCCAAGGATGATCATTTTGATCATCTAGAGATGGTGTTCAAGAAATTCCAAGAGTTCAGGATATCCCTAAACCCCAAAAAATGTGTCTTCAGAGTACCGCAAGGCAAACTACTGGGTCACGTAGTGTCCAAAGAAGGAATTTCAATTGATCTTGAGCGGGTGAAAGAAATCAAAGAGCTTCCCCTCCCGGTCAACAAGAAAGGCGTCCAGTCCTTCTTAGGGAAGGTAAATTTCGTTAGAAAAATTATTTTTGATTTTGCAGGAATAATTAGGCCAATTACCCTAATGTTGAAAAAGGATCAAACATTCAAATGGACAAACGAAGCCAGAGAAGCCCTTGAGAAAGTCAAGGATGCTATCTCTTCCACTCATGTTCTGGTCAACCCAAACCTATCAAACGACTTCATAATGTATGTATTCAATAGCAAGTCAAGCATTTCTACTGTCTTAACTCAGAAAGATGATGAGGGCAAGGGAAAACATCTGATAGCATTTCAATCCCAGACCCTAAAGGCATATGAAACAAACTACAACTTTGTAGAGAGGCAGGCGTTTGCCATAGTTAAGGGACTCAAGAAGTTTTTACACTTAATCTCCTACAACAAGGTGATTGTCTATGTTGCACACTCTAGTGTGCGTGAATACATCATGGAAGGAGAAATCACCAAGAAAAGAGCCAATTGGATCACCAAGATCCTCAAGTATGAAATTGAGGTTAAGCCTACAAAAATTGTCCTAGGAAGAGGACTGTGCAAATATCTTGCGCACAATGAAGAAGTGACCATCGAAGAAGAACAGCTAGGGCTAGTCCAAATGAATGAGTTGGAGTCTAAAGGTTGTTGGTTGGCGGATAGAATAAGATTTATGCAAATAGTAAAATATCTATCGGGCCTTCCTTCTCAGAAGAGGAGATTCTATCGGTTGCAAAACAGCGGATTCATGCTCATTGAAGGGATCATGTTCAAAAGAAATTTCAATGGTGTTCTGTTGTGATGTGTTACCATAGAGAAATAAAAAAGGATCCTCGACACTTACCAAAGCAGTTCCGCGGGTGGGAATTTCTCCGCAAAGACAACCATTATCAAAATCATGTGTGCAAGATATTTTTGGCCGACGCTATTCAATGATTCCTACTCCTTGGTGAAAACTTGCAAGGAATGTTAGTTCTTTGCAGGAAGGAGAAAAAATTCATCAATGCCTCTCACTCCAATAGTGTTTGATGAGCCATTCATGCAATGGGGTTTGGACTTCATCGGAATGATCAACCCGGCCTCCAGCACAGGACATAAATGGATCTTAACAGCCACATATTACTTCACGAGATGGACCGAGGTCGTGCCACTAAAGAATGCGACAAAGGAAGAGATAGTGGATTTCCTAGAGGAACTGGTGACGAGATTTGGCCCACCCAAAACTATCATCTCCAACAATGCTAAAGCTTTCCTAGGCTCCAAGGTAAGTCAATTCGCACTTACACACAACATATTCCTTAAAACATCGTCAAATTACTACCTGTAGGGGAATGGCTTAGTTGAATCAACAAACAAGAATCTATTCTGACTCCTCAAAAGAATTGGGTCTGAATATTAGAGGGAGTGGCACAAAAACCTTCGATCAGCGCTTTGGGCGGACCACATAACTCCAAAGCAAGTCCTCACGACTTCACCGTATGAGCTAGTTTATGGAAAAGAGGCGTTATTTCCTATCTCTATGGAGATTTCGGCACTGCAATTGCTAAAATCCCTTGAAGTAGAACAAAATGGCGCAATGGAGGTATAGTTAGCCGAGTTGCTAGAAGTACAAGAGAAAAGGGAAAAGTCTCTAACAACCATGACTAACTACCAACAAGTGGTTAAAAGATGGTTTGACAAGAAAGCATCCAACCAAGACCTAAAGTGCGAAGACTTGGTGCTAAAATATAACGAAAGGGCCGCAAAGTCAGGCCAGCATAGAAAGTTTGATAACCTTTGGGAAGGCCCATTCAAAATAATTCAATGCAAGGAGCACAATGCATATGAGTTAGAAACTATGGAAAAAGAAGCGCTAGGAATTCTGGTCAACGAAGTTCACCTGAAATTATTCAATTAAGCTTGCTTTCCATACCCATGTAAATATGTTTATAATTTTTTTCTTTTCTTTCCCTTTTGTTTTGTTAGCTGGTCTTTTTATTTATTCTATGGTATGAGGCGGAAAACAACAAGTGACCCTTTATTGGAGAGAGTAAGGGAAATAAACTCATAGCTGAACAGAAGAGAATGAAAACACCCACATGCAAAAATAAATTGATACATACATGTTGAAAAGAAGAAAATGACCCAGTTTTAGAATCCAAAAGAAGGCAAAGAGATGATTATATAAGGATGTATTTTCATTATATATGCTTTGATATTTACATTTTCAAAATGGCTCATAGGCCACGCTTCCAAAAAAAGTATATATGTTTATTCTGCTTCGTTTATATATTTTGCAAAAAGCCTTTTTCAGGCATGTATACAAAAAATGAGCTAATTACTACGATATTTTTGGAAAGCGAAAAGAAAAACACATAAGTCTTCAGTTCACGGCGTGAGCAGCAGCAATAGACGGGTCAATGGCAGTTTCCACAATATCCTCGTCAATAGGGGCATCAACAGCAGCAACATCATCCAATGGAGCAAAGGCAGGCAGAGGGAACACCAAGTTCCTAAAGTTTGTATACCAGTCGATGTCGTAGAACGGCACCACGTTGTAGATGCAAAACAGGAAGTGGCAGGCTTGAGTTACCCTTTGGTGGTGCTCATCTCGCGATTGGAAGCAAAAGCCACTCAGAAATGGTAGCCATGGCATGACCGCGTCCTCTTCTATAAACCTCCAGAGGTCGCTCGCAGTCAGAATTCCCCCACCATATGCAGCATTTGCAACAACCTCCCTGAGGCCGTTCAGGTACTTCTTTGGAAAAATTTCCTTCACCAGACGCAAGATCAAAGGCTTGGGAATTCCTATATCTAACATGGAGGCCACAAAGTGTGAGCACACGTCGATGTTAACTCTATACCTATCATCATACTCAAGGCAGTCTTGTCCCACACTAATACATTTGACTGCAAAATCCAACGAAACTGTCTGACGAACTATGTAAAATTCGATGTTTGTCAGGTGCTTGTAAAATTTGATGTGTAATTTCCAACTTTTTCAAAGTTTATCCCCGACGTTTGTCAAAATTTTGACGAACCTGGGGTTCGTCGAAATGTCGGCTATCATTTTTGTCGAATTTTCGACAAACATGAAAAATTAAAAAAAATCAAATTGTGGCCGACATAAAGAAAAGTGAGTTCGTGCCTAATTTATTATGACAATGTTTTGCTCTACTTGAGACAGTTTGTGGAGAACTAAGGACGATTTTCTTGGGAAAAATCAGAAAAAATTCAAGAAGATATCGCCAGGTTGAGGGTAGTCATTGTCTTTTTGCAGAATTCAGTTGTGAAGTCAGATTGTAGTTCCAGGTTTGAAAATCATATTTTAAAGCAACATCTCATCATATTTCATTTTTAGAGGTTTAGGGTTTTGAGAATTTCATGTCTAGATTTTGTTGTGTGGAATCACCATAAGATCACAACCAAGGAATAGATTCTTGTGACTATAATTATGTGATCCATAACTCTATTGGTCATGTGGCATAGTTGTGCTATAACAAATATGGGATGCATTCATGTGTGACCCAAGTTTAATGTGGCTATGTTGTGATAGAAATGGAGGCACTCATATAATGTAGTTAATTCGGGTTGTATAATGTAGGTGTCAATCATCATTGGGTGCATTCAAGTTGTCTCAAGTTTAACAGGTTAGGATGTAATTATAGCATGATCGAAGAGTGATTACCTCTTGCTGCAATAAAGAGCCTATAACTCTGGTTGATATGCGAGTGGTTGTGTTATATCAATTATGTAGTGCATTCAAGCACAACCCATGTTTAATGGGCTATTCTAGAGAGTGATCAAGATTTTCTAAACCTTATGAATGTTACTTGACATATATTTGCATAATCTCAAATTCCTTCAGAGGCTTTTGAAGTATCAATGTATCCTATATAGGGTTTAGAATGCTTTCTTTTAATTAAAAAAATAAATAAATGATGTATTTCCCTATAATTAGATAATGTGGAGATCTCCTAAATCTGCCCCAGCACACTATCCTCTTTGGCACTGTATTCATTACTCCAGCTACTAGGGTTTTGCATGTGACATCTTTAATATCTTCATGACCATGGCTTTTAATAGATCTCAGTCTTTGCTTTAATCATTTTCATAACCCTTGAGTTCCATAATCCACCTTCAATCTCTTCTAAGAGCGTTGTCTTAAGCTAGACTGCATAGTATGCATATAAAGCAAGTCCTTCATACCTGCCATTGTTCCAAACCACCACTCACTGCCTTGCTTAAAATGTTGCCTCCATAAGCACAATAGCATGTTTTAAAATCATGGTTGCTAGTGATTGACCATTAAGGTCACCACTTTCATCATGAAGATACAATGGATTTTTGTCTTCAAACTCAAGGCATTATGGAAGATAACATTGTGAATTGTTTGTTGTGTACGATTCAATTTTCTTGCACATTTACTGCTTTGCTAACTTCCTTTAAAACTGGGTATTGCACCCTCAGCTGCAATCTCAAACAGCTCACTCACTATCACTTGAAGATTCCTTTCATGAGCATCCTTCTATAAAATCAAACTATGCCCTATAGACTGCCTACTTACTACAGGGGACTCATTGTTTCATGGTATTGTAGTTCTTAAGATCCTTCAACCTTATTGACACTACTTCACAGTCCACAAGGTATTATTCACTATTCTCCCATCTTTGGTGAGTCTCAAAACAATGCTCAAACATGCAATCCACTACCTCCATTATACAATATTAATGGCTAAGAAGAAACATTGAACCTATGATTACCACTATTACTTCATTTAGACAGTCATTCCCTGATTGCATTTGCCTTGTCTAACACTACCAAAAGCATTTGAAAAACTCTTAAAAGGTCAGACAAGGGGGAGGAAACTCACATTAAAATCTCCACTTTACTATGCAAGGTTTGAGCTTTATTATCTTGTCACTGCTTAGCCTCTTTTTGACTATCACATCTCAAGTGACTTCATTCTTCTTACCATAGATTGCATTTACAAATGTCACTAAGCTACATAGTGTCTTGTTATTGGCTACAATCTTTAGATTGCAAGATTTTGTTATTACCTACAATGTCTCAATCTTTCTGGTATTGCAACCTCACTAATCCGCTATAGTTATTGTTTATGTTTCTACGGAGGCCTAGGGTTTGTACCCTAATCATGCTCTTACCAATGCTTGTTGTTTTTTATTAGGGCTCTCTCAATGTTGAGGGCCCTAGGGATAAGCTCGTCATAAGAAGTGACACATTGCATCTTTAACTAAAAGGATAAATCTGTATTGACATTAACAATGATGATTCCAACTTGTTGCTCCTTAGGAATGGGTCACTTGCTCTTACTAGCTCGCTACCTCCATTGTTGTAGGAATTTTGTGATCAAGTTCAATATTCTGATTTTAGGAGTCTTAACAGTTGGAAATCATAGTAAAATCAAATTTAATAAGTTTTGGAATTAGCATTTTAAAGTGTTTTTTGGGGTCATTAACTTCAGACTATCTTCTCTTTTGCAGGGGTGGTTGCATGCCAAATGTTTTTGGTGTAAAATATCAAATTATTAGATTTATGTTACCTGTCTATGAATAAAAATTATTGGAGTGTGAGTTTGATATTTTTTGAAGATCTAAATAGTCAAGCTTGGTAAAGAAAAATCATGTCAAATAATATTAGTCCAGAACAAAATGAAGACACAATTGATAGATTGTGGGCTAGATTGAAAAGAAAGGGTGATGGTAAATGTTATTGTCCTTGTAATAATTGCAAGGGCTTAAAGACGAGATGACTTTTAATCACAATAGCTAAGAAACATTATAGGCAACATGGTCACATTGAAGGGGGGCATGATTATCGTCCATTGGTAAGTTGTTCATTATATGTGTTTATATTGATTGAATTTGTAAATGTTTATATTGTTTGAACATTTTATATATATATAATCACTTGATCATGATCACGGTTTATTTGTGTATATCATTATTATAAAGGTGGGACGCCCTAGGGTAGATGATATGGATTATCACGGCCCGAAGAATGTGGTTTTGCAAGTGGACGAACATGGAGCTGTGAATATCGAAGATGAAGTTAATGATCCTATGGAAGAAGATGATCATGTGCCAGAAAACATAGTTGAAGATGATGGTAAAAATACATTGATCCATGACACATTTAGTGGCAGAGCTGATCATGATGATCAAGATGACTTTGATGATGTTCATGATTTACCTGTACTTGAAAAGGCATACAAGCCCCTTTATGAAGGCTCCCAAACAACTCTTCTCTCTGCTGTATTGTTGCTGTTGAACTTGAAGGTTATGATGGTTTATCAAACATAGCAATCTCATGGATGTTAAGGTATGTCATATATGTCATATTTTTTCATCTATTTTAATTGTTGTTAGTTCATCACTAGTAAATAAAGGATGAAATATGTACCATTAATATTCTTTATGAACAAATTATTTTGTTGTAGATTGATTGGTGAATTTTTGTTACCACCATCAAATATTTTACCTTGCTCATACCAAGATTTATTTGGCATTATGAAAGATATTGGAATGGAGTATCAATCAATAGATGCATGTCCCAATGATCATATTATATATCATAAACAATAGGAATTTGCAACAGAATGCCCAGAATGTCATATCAGTAGATATTGAATAGATCAACTAACAAAAAGGTGCCTCACAAGGTTCTTCGTTATATTCCCATTATTCCACATATGCAATGATTATTTAAATTGTGAAAGCTTAAGCATGGTGCTGGATTACCATGCCACTTGAAATAAGAGAAGTGGAATGACATTCTTGAATGCCCTCTGAGATGGTTGCATTTAGGGACATGGAGGAAAAATGGCCACACTTTAAAAGAAGAACCTCGTAATATCAAGATTTCATTTGGGAGCATACGGTGTCAATCCATTTGGAGTTGAGATCTATTTTCGGTGTGGCACATTTTTTGACATCATGTTAACATTCCTCCATGGATGTCAATAAAGAGGGAGCACATAATGTTGTCAATGATTGTTCCGGGTATTTGTTTACATCAATTTTCTTTAACTTAGTAGCATCTCATTTGTCTTATTTGTTGCATAATGACATATTTTTTTCATTCAATAGTCATGTATATTAATTTATATATATTGCAGTAAAATGGTTATAATAATTATGTAATGTTTATGTTCATTCAATTATGTAAGTACCAAGTTAAAGATATGAATGTATATATCGAGCCTCTTATTGACGAGTTACTAAAGTTATGGAATGGCGTCACTATGTATGACGTCTCTAGACTAATAGGACAAAGACAATTTCAATTTCATGCAATGCTTGTATGGACAATTCATGATACCCCAGGGCTAACACATTTTTGTGGTATGTTATAATGTTCGAATGCACTTTAATAATATTTAATTTGATGAAGTAGATATCATGCATGTTTTTAAAATAATCTATTCATTACATATAATTAAAAAAATTGACATATTTAATCCAATTATATATGATCTTGTAGGTCTTCAAACAAAGGAAAAATTTGCATGTCCAATTTGTGGTCCAAAGATGAAATCTCGCCGTTCAACAAGTTGAGGAAAGTAGGTGTTTGATGAGGATAGGCACTTCCTCCATACAAATCATAAGTATCGAACTACTGAAAAAATATCTTTTTAATGGGAAAGAGGAGACTACATCAAAACCATGAAGAATGACACCTCGCCTATGGAAGTTAGAATTTAATAGAATTAATTGTCAAGGTTATACATCAGATCAAATTGTTTATCTATCATATATGATATGTTTTGAATTTATATTTTTAATTATATTGTGTTGTGTTTACTCATGTTGTAATTGACAATGTGTCGTTATTAATTTGTTTAACTTATATGCTTCATGAAGGTCATCAAGGCATTAATGGTCGGCTTCCACAGGGACTGAAAAGTTATCCCAAACAATTTAGTAGGTTGCCCTACTATGAGCAGCTACAAATTGTGCATTTTTTTGATAAAATGCATATCGGAAAGAATATAACAAAAATGTTATGGAAAATATTGGATGGAAGGCATGACAAAGAAAAAATTGTCAAAATTTGTAGTGACATCCAGGAAGCCAATCTTGCAATGAAAAATGTCATTCAATTAAATAGCGATGGAAACCAAATTAATATAAGTGCCCTTCCTTGGTTATTAACAGAGCAGCAAAGCAATGCTATAAAAGAAGTCATACAAAAAATTCGATTTCCCACAGGATTTGTTTCGAACATAAACAATATAATAACAAAGAAAGGTGAATTTGGGTCAGGGATGAAAATGCATGATTGGCATACCTTCATTAAGGTAATTATTCTGGTATATTATATACACTTGTATAATGCATGTACTTTTCGGTGTATTGTGTTTACTACTTTTGGAGAAATAATGAAAAGATCATTTTATAATTGTTCCAGTACATTCTACCTCTATCTCTCCCGCATAACTTTTGACAACAATGTTACAAGTTATATATGATCTTGGAAATACATGAGGTAAGTAGCTAGATTTTTGTCTAATCTGCTGTATACATCTTATAATTGCAATTTGTTTTACTTGTTATGTAATATACTGTATATTTTTGTTAAATATCGTTAATATATTTGCGCCTTGAATCACTTGTAGATGGCTATCATCTAAAGAAATCCATAAAGAAGATATAAATTATTGGAAGAGAAAAATTCCTTGTCTAATGTGTGAAATGCAAAAGTGTCCACCTTCAACATTTTTCAATGCACAAGAACACCTCATACACCAAGTTGAGGAGATTGAATTGTGTGGACCTGTACACACAAGGTCAATGTGGATGGTTGAGAGGCACTTGAAATTTTTGAAGGCTTTGGTTAGACAAAGAGCACATCCCCGAGGGTTCTATATGGATGGATATATGGTATACTAGACCATGGTGTACATTAGTATCATCTTCCTAAGTTTGTAACAAAGATCCATGTAGATTACATTTGGGATCCCAACTCCATTAACAAATTCGAAGGGGAGTACTTGATGGGGAAAGTGAGATTAAGGAAAGTGAGAGGTAATTATAAGATGGTCATGGAGATTAATTGAAATACATTTTACATATGATTTTTATGTATATTGTACTTATTTAATTTTTAATCTTCAATATACATCAATTATAAATTAAGGTAGTATATTGTGGTATTTAACTAATTATATGTCGTTTGTGAATTTAATTTTTTTTTGATACAGTTGGTCGAGAGTGGGATGCACTACATTTGTACGTTGCCAACAATATTGATTGGATGACGATATGGATTGAACAATTTCAACAATCTGGTCGCGCATTAACATGGGAAGGTGTGGCTTCATTGGTTAAAGAAGCTCATCGTAATGGAGATTCCAATGTTACACAAAGGGAAATTGATTTAGCATATGGTTTAAGAGATAAAAGGTACGATAAATATATTAATCACCCATATATTTAATTATTTTCAAGCTATATTGATGTATATATATATGTTGAGATTTATTTTCTTTGCATACATATTCGCCAAGAATAAATATGTTTATTAACCGACGATATTGCACAATAATTTTTACATGTTTGACATATTGTAGGAAACACACCACACAAGGCTATGTGGCAAATGGTCATAAATTCTAAAAATCAAAATGTTGGATGACATGAAGAAACTTGCAGGATTCCGGGTATAATCAGAGTCTTTCGTGACTAATGTTTCATCTAGAAGCTTAAGCATACATCCGTAAGTCTCAAAATTGATACCATGGGATTTTGACATATACTTGAGGATTTTAGTCCTTCCGCATTAATTTTGTTCGTCCTCCTATGGTACATGCTACGATTGAATAAAAATGATCTTGAGAGAACTGTTATTGAACATGATAATGGATTTAGCATGGTTAATACAAGGTTGATCGAGCGAGCTTGAAATGAGCCCTATGTTCTTCTAAGCCAATGGAGCAAGTATTTTACTCGTAGGTTCTAGGTAAACTGGGTTGGTCATTTTTTGTTAGACATGATCTAAGAGGAAGGCCGGTAAAGTATAATGTGGTGGAAGAAGAAGATACCGAAGAACTAGAAGATGATGTAGATGATGATCAAGATCAACAGTTAGTTGATGATGTGCCTGATAAAGATGTCGAAGAGGAGGAACTGGATGATGATGATGTAGGAGTTAATGTTCATGAAAATGATATCTGTATGGATGATGACATTATCGAAACCGATATCAATGACGATTTATGATGATGCACCAATCCTTACAAATGTCGAACTGATTGGATGATACACTCAAGAGTTGATGAAGAAGAAGATCAATGACATTGAAATGTATAAGTGCACTATATTATCTATTTGATGTTAATTTCTTGATAGAATTATATCTGACTTATGTGGTTACATAATTAATTCATGATGTTTTTAATTTTATGTCATTACATAATTAATTTAATGATGTACTTTTTAATGTTTGAAAGGTCAAAAAATTAAAACATTTCAATAGTGATGTTAATAACCTTGAAATTAGTGTGTTTTATGTTTCATGTGATCATAAAAGATTAAAAAGTCAGTTGTAGAGGTGGTTGTTCAGTGGTTGACGTGTATGTTGGTTATTTTTACAATGTAACTAGGTTTGTCTTCTAATATACCTATGGAATTGCCAATTTAACGTAAGGTACCAAGGACTCCGACTAACCTGATTTAGGACTTTAAAACTTTCCTACACTTCTGCCTGCGAAGACTGTGAGGGGTGTGATCCCTTTTAATGTGTTTACAACCTCTGTACCATTATTATAAACAACATTAACAATAGCAGATGATCTCACTTAATAGCTCAACACGATAAGATAATATCAACTAGAATTGGCTGTTCATAGACAATATCAACTATCTCGAGCGTGAGATAACTAAACACAATCCATTGTATAAGATAGTCAATGATTTGCAATTTGTAGCAAGCTCTAGGCAAAGACAAACAAATACTGAACTACACAAATAATTACAACTTCGATCAGTGCCATATATCCATTGCATGAGTCAAATTCATAAGCATTTAGAGGTTTATAAATAGATTTAATACATCACATATATAAGATCCCCATCAATATTGCATTACAATTTCATCGCGATGCATTCTAACCTAGACTACTTATCAAATCCTTATACAACACATATCACTATAATTCCATTCCTACATTTGGATTAATTCCCTTGAATTAAAGCTAAAATAGAATCATACACACCACAATAGTGAGATGATAAAACGACCCTAGTTATTTCATTCAAAGTTCGGGGACATGCATGTACAATGAGAGACATGAGCTTGAATTTTCATTTCAACTCAAATGCTAGTACTGTTATACAACATTAAATCTCTATGAACTCAAAACCTATTACATAATGACTCAAAACCTAAATTGCATTTCTCTAAAACCATCAGATTTTACAATTCACTCTCCAACTTCACCTAGACTCGACAAAAATTATCTAACTTGCTAACCCGTACTTCTAGCCTTAAAATCCTTCTTATAGAAAATGAAGGAGCAAACAAGCACCGGGCCAGAAAGTACACCTGTCACCAGTCAATTGGAGCACCTGGTGATATTCTAAAATTTGTTACAACAACCACCACCTTGAAAAATATTCTTGTTCATCATATCAGCTGAGGAACATTGATGTAAAAAACCACAAGAAAACTACACCGAGAAAGTCGTCAACACAAAACTAGAACTGTTGCAACCGCAACATCTGATCTGCCACCTGTTAGTAGTTCACTCCTTTTACTCCTTCTCATTCAAATATTTAGTTACCCAATTCTGGTACTCATTATCAGATGGCCAGTCAAAATTAATTACCTCATCTACCTTGGTATTATAAGGTGTGTATTTTACCGCTACTTGATTCGCATCCCTTTCAAAAGATTCCAAAAATGAGCTGGTACTAATGATTTTGTCCATACAGCTCACCAACAAATCATCATATGAGTGATCACAAATTGAATTGATTTGATCATTGATGGCCTCACTTGCTTGAGCCTGCCATTATTGAAATGACCTGATTTTCCCCTGCTCACCAATTATATTAGGTAACAATGTGTTACCCCAATCATTGAAATTCTTCACCAGCTCCCTAATCTTCCTACTCAAGTCATCTGGTAAGGTTTGAAAACCTTGCAACTAACACATGAGTAGGCTTTAATGATTGGGGCCTATTATTTATATCAAACCTTGAGGCCTTATACATGATATCCAGATCATTGGCCCTAGGGATCTAATTTTCAATTATTGGTATCGCTACTTCCTGATCCCTATCAATATTCTTTATTACTGCTAACAACAAAGAATATAAAGAATGTATAGATAGCAATTTTCTATCAACATTTTCATTTAAATGCCTCAAAACAGTAGTAACAATTTCTTTTTTCTTTAAGAGAGATCCCTCATCACTTTTCTTTAATGATGCCTGCAATTCATCAGTTTTTTGCAAGAGCTGCTTCTTTGCAGGATCGACAGAGCACTCTGTTTTGTCTTCAACTTCATCTAAAGAAAGGGTGAGGATAGGATTCTGACTGGGAGATCCTGGTGTGGAAACAATTGGAAAAGCAGGAAGCACTGACCTTGCTATGGAAGGTAATGTACTGGTTCCTGGAGCACTTGATGTCTCCCCAATCTGCTTATACCTAAACCTCTCCACTTTAGTTTGCAACTCAACATTTTTCTGCTGCATCTTGTTGTACTCCTCAATCAAAAGGTTATATTTTTCCATTAAGCTCTTCCTTTCAGCTTCCTCCCTTTCAGCAATCTTTTGGGCCAATTTGGCCACATTCATAGTCAAATTAGTGGCCTCAGTGGTTGAGGTCTCTAAATCTCTCTTTATTATCAATCCTCCCTTGAAATTTGGATTAATATCAGAAACATCTGGTTTTCTCCCTTGTGGGGCCAATGCCCAAATTGCCAGAGTTTCATATTCCTCACTGAAAGCAGAGTTTTGCAATGCTTCCTTGACCTCTTCTTCAAAGTCTTGAAAGGGATTCTTAGACTTCATAATAGCATTAAAGGCCTCTGCATCTACAATGTCCCATTCAGGTAGAATTAATACACCAGCCCGACTCACCAGTTTTCTTCCTTCTTCAGGAGTGATGTTCTTGAATTCTTCCATTAATTCAGCTTTTACCTCCTCATCATTCTCCTGGTCTGACCTGTCAGGCCTTAGTTCTCTTCTCTACCTACATTTATCTTGATACTCTTGAAACTTCATCCTCCATACCAATTGCAAGAATACATGAGTTTTTACAAATGTATTGTCATCTAGAAACTCCTTGCATGCCTCCATTCTTGCATCTTGTACACTTTTACCTTTCATATCTAAATCAGATAAAACTAATTCAGCTGGCCTAGGAGGGGAAGGCATACCAACTTCCATGTCTTGATCAGTAACAATAATCTCATCCATCAGATCCTCCTGTGGTTGATCAATTCTTTGCCTCTTAGGGTTTGGCTCAGATGGTGGTGATGAGGGATTGTCTTTCGGTGATGATTCTAAATCAATAATTTTGATTGCCCCAGGCACTTTGAATTTTGGACTTGGTTGTGGAGGCACTTTCATAATCTATTTTCCTTTTCTGTCCACTTCTTCATCATCACTGCTACTATCCTTTTCCCTCCTGTAAATGGGCCACCTTTCCGTAGGCTGGTATGCTGGCCTTGTTTCAATTGGTCTAGCACCTTTCTCTTGTACACCCAAACTCAATTTTAAATTTACCTTTTTTGTCCTCAATGTGCCCATAATTTCCTTGAAGTTTCCCATCAGAAAATCAATTTTCTTATGGTGGGGACTGAACTCCAACAGTGGATCATATTTCAGATCCATTTTGTGCACAAAATCTAGTAGCTTACCATAAGCTATCCATTTCTCCTTGTTCAACTCCTGTCTATTCAAATCAAATTCATTTCTAATCAAGTCTTTAGGGAAATTGAACTCATGCACAAATTTTTCATCTTTTATTCTTTGTCTAAAAAGAGCAAAGAAACCCTCAGGATCATGTTGCCGCTTTGGTCCACACCTCAAATGGTAATCATTAAATAAATTATCAAAATGTGTCTAGCCTCCCTTTGAAAATACAAAATCAGACACCACTGTATAATCTGGAAAAAATGTTCCCTTACCCCTTCCAGTGAGGTTGTCCTCATGAATACAACCTATCTGCCACATAAATTTTGCAAATCCCACTCTTGGTGGCACATTGTATGGCAGTATATGAGGGGCTCCCTAAAAACCATATACTCTCAAGACAGTGCTGACTGGGTATGGGATAATGTCACCCCAGTTATGGTAAACCTTCAATTTTTTCTTCCTCTCCTTTGGCTTGAGGAAATCATGTAATTCCTCAGGGATCCTAGGTATATTCACCATTAATCTAGCCCTTAATCTGGAAGCAAAACAATTATCAAATTGCACATAACTAGTGCTTTCCTTATTACAAGGTAAATCTGCAACCCATATCTGTATTGGCAATCTTTCTCCATCAACTGATTGCCTTAATTTCATCCTCTCAGAGAAAAAACCAGCATTCTTAAACAAAAACATATGCATTAGCATAAAATACCAAAATAATTGAGTGCCAGTATCATTATTTTTCAACTTTGACAGCCCTTCATGCATTCTCTCAGCCAAGAAAGAAGCGAAGTCATAGGTCATAGAGAAGTTAGGGTGTTGTATTTGCACCCCCATGAACATATAAGTAATGGGCATTACCGTACCAGGACTGAAACCCAAAATTTGACATAAAGAATAGAAAGTGGCAAGGAAATGGTTTGCAAAACAATTTAATTTGAAAGGTTCCTGGTCACGGGGGCTGATATGAAATTTTGAACCTCCTGCCCTAGCCAGATGAGGTGGAAGAAACCTTGCTCTAAAAAGAGATTTCAGCTTTGTATACTCCTGCTTCATTTTCTCAAGGTTGATAGGAACCAAGTCTTCACTTGGTTCACTCAAGTCAAAAATATGTTGGACCTCTTCTCTGTTAATGCTCAATAGAACCTTTCCATCATTGTCCCTGATTATTTGTGTATAAGGGTCATATCTTGTAGCCACTGTCCTAAGTAGGTCTAAATCAGGGAATAAATTTTGTACCACCAGCTTCCCC
Organism: Sequoia sempervirens; assembly: GCA_007258455.2. Lineage (NCBI taxonomy): Eukaryota > Viridiplantae > Streptophyta > Pinopsida > Cupressales > Cupressaceae > Sequoia > Sequoia sempervirens. The sequence goes on along the minus strand of VDFB02000010.1, from coordinate 22,932,809 downwards.
ATATCATACATCCATCCATTTGAAAATGGGTGAGGAAAATTCCTCTGTCCGTACCACAATTTGAACAATTCCAAGCCAGTGAGGGGAACCCTAGCATCGACAATGTTGGAGCAATTATACGCTAACCCTTCCCCCAGGATTTTCCCTCGCATTAGGACCAATCCCTTCCTCCTATCATTCATTGACAAGGGAAATTGATCCAGGAAATCATCATACAAGTTTTGTTTCAAATATTCAGTCTGGCTAGAATGTTGCTTGGGTGGTACCATCTTAGACAAACTAGGGATTCTTTACAACGTTATAATTCAGATAGCTAGGACTAATCAGAGATAGAAAATTACAAGACAAAACATTGCAATTTCTCACAGCTATAATTAAACTATAGCCCTAACACATTCATCAACAAGCTCATAGCACATCCAGCTAATCCTTTCCCAAATTCAAATGCAAAATGACCGAGAGGCACAAAAAATAAACTCATGGCTTTGTTCGCAGAACTCCCAAATTCTGGCTACAGAAACTCGCAATTCTACCTTCGGCTCTAAAAATGCTCCGCGAAATAGTTGAATGCTTTGTGATACAAACCAAGTAGGAAAATTGATTTTATTGTCAATCAAATTACGCCAGCAAGTGTCTCATCCGCCATTAAAGCTCAATTTCGCGTTGCACGAACGACTCCAACCATATTTGATGCAAATTTAAATTCGAGCCGTCAGTTCTTGAATTTGATCAAATCATCGACGACCACCTTCAAAAAAAGCTGACACAATTTCCAACATGATGATAAGGGGCCCACCTTACCATACACTATGAAGGAAGTCTACATGGCGGTTTCCCACAATATCACAATCCTGAAACTTCTGATCGCGCGATGGCGGGCAATCGTTGATCCTAAGCATCAATGATCTTGTTCCTTTAACACAGTCGCCAACCATGTCGTTAACCTTTGAGAAACTTTTCTAGTGAGATTATAACATATCCAACGATTTAGAACATGTGCGTCTCGAGAACACTTTAGTAATATGCCCCTTAATACATTTAAAGTCGGCTAGTGTTTCCTTTACTCTTTAGGCTTCATCGGATGAGACACATGGCGCCCACCCATGATTTCACAATCAACCAAGCACCATCGTGAGATGGTGGGGAATGACTCAGATCAAATGGTAGTTGGTCAGCGATAGCACAAATTTGATCCCTCAGATAGGACACGTGGCGCCCACTCGTGATTTCGCGATCCTTCAATTCCCGATCACAGGATGGCGGGCACCGTTGATATCTGCAGGAAATAGATCAACGAGAACACTAAATCAACCCTTGCAAAATAAAACATTCATTAAAAGGAGAAGTCAACATTACTAGGTGGACGACAAACAACATAAGTTGTTTTTTAAAAGATGAAACACGGGGCCAACCGAGACTTAGGAAATAAAACCCTGCAGAGGAAATAAAGTATTAAAATCAAAGTTAGATTTTAATTTTAATTCGGTGACGTAAGCCTAAGTCATTAACCCTAGTGGTCATGTCACCGATAGCTTAGCAAAATCCTTTCATTAAATACTAACCGTGTAATGTGTAGGTTTTTCAGATTCGAAGATATGGGAGAAGATCTCGATTGTACCCCGCCAACTCGCAGACCTAAGGTGTCGCCCTGTTATTTGGCGCGAGGTCAGCAAAAGGCAGATGTGTGTCCTGTATGGAATGTGGGGCCCAATCTCCACTATTGAGCTCATAACCCATGGTTTTAGATCAACAACCAAGATCAAAAGCTAATGTAAATCTCTGCTGTTCCCTGCTAGCTCGCAGGAGGAAGATGAAGGTTGGTTAAAAGCCACGAGGTCAACGAGATTGTGATGTGTAGCTCCAGCCGTTTAGTTTGCAAAGTGCATAGGACCTGCTGACATGGATTAATGTTATTGGTCATGAGGAAGGTGAATGATGCTTCATTGGATGTCAAACCGAGTTAGCCCAAGATAAACTATTTGATCTGCCAACTCTTCAGGAGATCAATGGGCAGTATTCAAAGTTGGAAAATGGCACATGGTGGTCATTTTATCATACAATTGGTGAAGCATTAATGAATTATTCCTTGCTTGTGTAGTCACGTCGATCTCAATCTGTCTGAAGATGTTGCTGGCAATCATGAAGCAGATCATGCAGCTCTAGTTAAACAGTGACAGTACATACGCCGCAAATTTCCATGTTTGCACATGCATTTTACTAAGCATTGATGAAGGCTATTACCTCACACAATAAATACAAGAGGAATTAACTGCTAATAGTGTCATTCTTGTAGCAGTTAGAGCACTTTGTGGGCTGATTCTAATCAAGTTTGAGTGCTTGTCTGATAAGAAAAAATGAGTAAGTTAGTAAGGAGGTCTGTTCGTTTGAGCTCACAAAAGCTTGGTCCTGCTATTCAGGAAGGTGCTTTGGTTGACAAGACCAGGCTTGTGCCCACTAGATGTAGTAGAAGGTTGCAATTCCAGGACGTTGCTGCTCAGCTGGTAGATGACAAAGGCAAGCAATCAGTGTGCTCTATTACTAGTGTTAGTAGGAAAATAAGGTATGGGCATGGCTCCTCTGGATGCCAACACTCGTCCATTGACCTTACAAGCAACACTTTTGATGATGTAACCGAGACCGACTCCGACTACTGTCGGTATTTAGCTCGCTTCAATCACGGTCTTCCCTCTGATGAGGAAGTGATATCTGTGGTGCCATTGGCTGTTAAAACCCCAATCGGATAGACTAGAACCGTATTGGGCAAGGACAAGAAAGAAGAGGAGGCTGAGGGTCTACCATATTGGGAAACAACTAGAAGCGGGCATGTATACCGGGGTCTGAGTGTTGGTAAGGGCAGGGTGGCGGGTAAATAAAAAGTTGTTGTGGTGCCTTCGTGGCAATTTGGTTGCCTAGATTTTTGTGTGGATAGCGACAAAGGGGATTTTGATGACAATTTGTGTTCCCTTTTCTTTTAGCTTTCCCCAGTTCATGCACTATGTTTTGCGTGCAGATTCAACTTGTGGGAAGTTTTGAAATGAAAGTCAAATATAATGGAGATTTTGTTCAAATGAAAATTTGTGGTGAAATTACATTTGAGCTTGAAGCTTGTTGCTCCCTTGTCATATAAAATGGAATTCAAGGCTCATTTGTAGGGAGAGAACTGATGAAAGCTCTAGCTAGGTTTTGAGTTGAATATATGGGTAGAAAGATATCTGTCCTCTGATGAGGAAGTGATATATGTGGTGCCATTGGCTATTAAAACCCAAAGCAGACGGAATAGAATAGATAGCCTGTTTTGAGTTTTGGATGAATATATGCAAATTATCTTAAATTGTATACATATATGACTTATAAGCATGAATAAACGTATAATTCTAATATATTTTCTCTCCTTATGTGGATTTGAGTGAATTTTGAATGAAATGTTAATGATGTTGTCATTCTTCTTTTGAGAATTTGTTCAATTGTGTGTCTATGTTTTTGCTTTGATTCAAGAAAATCAATTAAATGCTTAAATGGAGTCATAAGTTTATAATTATTTTACAAAGGATTTGATAAGTAGTAATATATAAGAGAATTGAGTTCCATAATGCAAGTTATTATATGAGTAGTCCATTCTATTAAATTCTTGGTTCATTTCTGCTAACGGTAAATGGGTAACTAAATATTTAACTGATGAAGAATAAAAGAATAATATGTAAATGAGTCACCACTCACTCCTCTCTATCTCTTCTCTTAACCCTAAACCCTTAGCCCTTAAACTCTAAACCCTTAATATTAGGTGTGTATTAAAAACATTATAAAAGTATAAATTTTGGAGTTCTATTAGAATTGAATGATAAATGACGATGAATGGAAAATCTAAGGCACTTTAATATTTTCAACTAAAAAAAGTAGGAGTTCAACTAGGATTAGTGTTCACTTAGGGTTAGGTTTAAGGATCAATTAATGTTCAATTTGGGTTAGGATTCAGGATGAGGTTGGGGTTTAATTAAGGTTATGAATTCAATAAGAGTTCAAATAGGGTGAAGGATAAGGTTAGGGTTGGGGTTAAGGTTCAATTAGGATAAGAATTAGTGGTAGGGTTAGGATTAGAGTTCAATTGTAGTTCAAAGTTAGGGTTATGGTACAATTAGGACTACTATTCAATAAATGTTCAATTAGGGTTAATACTTAATTAAGGTTAGTTTTAAAGTTCAATTAGGGTTTGGGTTAGGGTTGGGATTATGAATCAAGCAGGTTTGGGTTAGGGTTTGATTAGAGTTAGGTTTAGGGTTTATTTAGAGTTAGGTTAGGTTAGGGTAGAATTCAATTATGCTTAGTGGTCAATTACAATTAGATTTAGTGTTCAATTAAGGTAAGGGTTAGAGTCCAAATAGGGTTAGGGTTTAACTAGGGTTAGGATTAGAATAGAATAAAGTTTTGTGTTTAATTATGATATCTAGAATTTAGTATAATTTTCAAAAATGAAATGATTTGGACACAAGGAAAAAAAATAGAAAAAGTTTATACAGATCTTATTTGTTAATTTATTCCCAAAAATTCTAATTAATAATTGTTTAATTAATATAAAATGAATATTTAATTTAATTTAACTTAATTGTATTAGATAATTAGTAAAAATAAATAGATAATAAATATTTTATGGATTTTAAAATTTAGAATTTAGTTTAATTTTATTTGTAATGTCAAATATTAAAATTTAAGATTGAAATACTTAATTGATTTTAAAATATTTATAATTAATGTTCAATTTATAAACTAATATTAAGACATTAATAAATATAACCCATGGCATAATGTTCACTTAGGGTTTCTTTCTTGGGAGAAGTTTATTGAATGGTAAGTGTATTTAATAAAATTAATATGTCAAGAATTAATTTTAGATAATACTACATGTGATTTTTCATATGGTATTAAATTGTAGATTAAAAATTGATAATAGATTTCCTTCCCTTCTTTGCATTGTAAGCTACCATAATATATGGCCTTAAAATCCTATTCATAGCTCTGAGCTTTTCTAAACCATACAACACGACATCCAACAAAAAAATTGTTATGCATTTTTCCAAGCAATAAATCCTTAGAATTTTAATGCTACCTAGGTTAATTCTCTTTATTGGCAATAAATAAATACACACTAATATATATATTATGGATTTGAGGGAAAAAATTAAAATATTTATATATATAGAAAAATTTAAATGCAAGGGATTCAAGTACATACCTTTGCTTTTGTTAATGTTGATGAAAATACAAATCTTGATGAAGTGCCAACTTTGACACATGCCTCCTAATCTAGCATACAATATGTACTTAAATGCTCAAAATAGTTGGGAGTAGTGTTGAGATTGGTGGATCTTTGGGAAGGTCCAATGCTTCACCTTTGTATCTCTCCCTATAGATAGAGGTAGAGATGAATATAGAATGAGAGAGGAAAAGGAATAAAAATAGATAGAGATATAGAGAGAGATAGATGAAGAAATAAATATATAGAGAGATGGGGAGATAGAGGGGGATATATATATATATATATATATATATATATATATATATATATATATATATATATATATATATATATATATATATATATATATATATATATAGAGAGAGAGAGAGATATAGAGAGAGGGGAAAGAGAGAGAGATAAGTAGAGAAAGACAAATAGAGATGGAGAGGGAGATAGAAATAGGGGGAGATAGAGAGAGAGAAAGAGAGAGGGAGAGATAGATAAATGGGAAGAGAAATACATAGATATAGAGATATATGGGAAGATAAAGGGACAAATAGGTTGAGATATGAAGATAGATAGGGGTATAGGGAGGGAGCAAGAGATGGAGAGATGGGGAGAGAGAGAGAGAGAGGGAGGGAGAAAGGAAGAGAGATATGTAGAGGAGGAGAGACAGAAGATGGGGAAGAGGGAGATATATGAGAGGGGAGAGAGGAGAGCCGAAAGAGGAGGCTAATTTTTAGTTTAAATTCTATAAAATATTCAATAAATAATAATATAAATATTATAAGAATTATATATTTGTATTTTAAATTACACACTATATTTTATTTTTGAAAAATATGTAATTTTAACCATTTTCTTTTATATATATTTAGTATTAAGATTTTTACATCTTTAAAAATTCAATATATAATAAAATAAAATATAGTTAATAATTTAATTAACTAGCATACCTATATTAATTAATAATATATGTAAAACATGCCAAGAGTTATCTTTATCAAGATGCCTATTGACTTGAAAAATGCTTACATTTCATGAATATGAATTTGGAAAGCAATCAATTTGATTTCATTATTGTTTGTGTCATTGTTTATCTCAATTCCCATATATAAGGGTACACATTCAAATTTGAAATCATACCAACTTGTCTATAACAACAATCAACCAAGAATAATAAATTTAAAACTAGAAATGTTCATCAATCATTAGATTTAGTATTGACAACATCAAAGAAGTATATCATGACAAAATGGCATTAACTAACTTAGATATATCCACTATTTTTTTTTCAAATGTTTGAATACATTGTTAATATTATATACATTCAAGAATTTGAATGTTATGAAACCTATAGCTTTGCAATTGAATCTAATAAAGCTTTGCTCTCAGATGAATAATCAAACTTTGTTGTTTTTATGACTGTGCATTTAATCCTTTGTTCAAGTATATAAGTCTCTTTTTTCACTTGAATTTTAAATATGTATCTGTTGAAAAGGACCTTTGTATAATGTGTGAAAACTTAACATCATCTTGTTTTTCATGCTTCAAAATGTTCAATTCTTTTGTTGTTACACCCATAATTTCTTCTGCCACTTCTTCAAAAGTTGTAATCCAAGTGAATGAAGTATGGTCTTGCACTTTGCATTGAATTATATGTTTATAATCACATTCAGGGAAAGTTTTATCACATCTTCCACAATACCACTAACCATTTTCATTAGTGTTTACATTCTTTTTGCTGTGCCTATCTCCTATTTTCAAGGGGCATGTTGTATAACAAAAATTTTCTACCTTAATGAAAGATAAGGTAGCTTTTATCACTATCCAATAAGGTTTACCGGAGTTGGCAAGGTCTCGATCCTATATTTGTGAGATACTAGGGTTAGGAACAAATAGGGTTTAGGTTAGGGTTGGGGTTCAATTAGGGCTAGAGTTTAATTAGGGTTAGGGTTCAATTAGGGTTAGGGTTAAGGTTAGGGTTTGGGCTAAATCAGGGTTAAGGTTCAATTCGGATAAGTGTTCACTTCGGGTTATTGTTAGGCTTAAGATTGGGGTTAATAGTAGGGTTGGGATTTAGATTGCAGTTAATTAAATTATATTAGTTTATGTTTTTATTAAAGATCAAATATAGATGTAATTTTGAAAATTATATATCTATACCTTTTGATTTATGTTTTAGATCTAAGATGATCACATTATTGTTTATGCATTACCTAAAATAAAAACCTTATTTATAATCGTAAAATAAAAACCAATTATATCATAATTTAAATAATAACAAACAATAAAACTAATTAATTGAATATTTTATAGAATTTAAACTAAAAAATTGATTAAAAATTGATTTATTTATTTTTGATTCGCAAGATTGATTTATATATTAGATTAAAAAAGGTACAACCATCTGCAAATGTAGGAAAGCTTCCACCATTGATTACCAACAAACCCATCCCAACCACCACTACCAAAAACCACCCAAAAGATGGTCAAAACGAGACCCAACCAACCAAAGACAGGGAGATCCCTCCATCTAGAAACCACCACCCCGCCATCCAAGCCAACTACCAACCCA
>VDFB02000010.1:22887068-22924898 GCA_007258455.2 Sequoia sempervirens | reverse complement strand
GGTGATATTCCAAAATTTGTTACAACAACCACCACCTTGAAAAATATTCTTGTTCAAAAATTGTTACAACAGCAATCATCCTGGAGCATATTCTCGTTCATCATGTCGGCGGAGGAAGGTTGATGCAATAACAAAAAACCACGCGAAACCCATGCCAAGAAATTCATCCATACAAAACTGGAAACGTTGTAACCACAACATCTGATTTTCCACCTGTTGGTAGCTCACTCTTTTTACTCATCATCATTCAAATACTTAGCCACCCACCTCTGGTATTCTTCATCAGTTGGCCAGTCAAAATTAATCACCTCTAGTATTCTTTGTACTATAAGGCAAATACTTTACCGCTACCTGATTAGCATCTCTTTCAAAAGATTCCAAAAATGAGTCGATACCAATAATCTTATCCATACAATTTACCAACAAATCATAATCTGAGTCATTGCAAATTATTTTAATTTGATTATTGATGACTTTACTTACTTGATCCTGCCATTGTTGGAGTGTTCTGATTTCCCCCTACTCATCAGTTATATCAGGTAACAGTGTGTTACCCCAATCATTGAAGTTCTTTACCAATTCCCTAATCTTCCTACTTAGATCATCTGGTAAGGTCTGAAAACCTTGTGATAGAGAAAATTAACAAGTACCAAGTTGAACGAAATTTCAAATTTGTCTCCTATCTTGCTCATATGTTTTTATATCAGAACCCTAATTTCTTTGATAAGCAGATAAAGTTGTCTATCTTTGACGAAAAGAAGAGGAAAAGGCCAGTTTCTGTCTGGACCCCTCTCCTCTCTTCTACTTTTGATTATTACACATTTTCGGATTATTTCTTGACTCCAATTTTGCAAGATTTTCTAGGGGAGGAGTATATTAATCAGCTCATCTTGACTCAGACAGAGTTTATGCAGAATTTCACCCCTACTTCTGACTCAAGCGATAGCGGAAGTGATGCCCCCGATGAAGGAGAAGAGAAGGAAAAAGAGGAAGCTGAGACATCAGCGTCCTTTGCCCAGCAAAAAAGGAAGTCTACAAGGCAGTTTGTCTATGTCGCTTCAAATGTGCGACTGAATATGTCATGAGCCTCGCATACACTCACCTGGGCCTCGAAAGCAACAAAAGTTCCCCAGCAACAACAGCCGAAGACTATAGAAGTGGGAGACACCCCACCTGCTAAGCGACAGCGCACAGAAGCAATTCAAGGAGAAGGACCACAAGTAGCCGCCGCAAGCCAAGTGCTCGCAGCAAGCCATGAAGTTGAAGTAATTGAACATCCAGCAACAAGCGGAGCACCGTCAACGTCCAGTCAATAGGTAATTTTTGCTTCCGCTTTTCTTACTTCTCAATCTTTGGTGTCCTCTTTCATTCTCGTAGCACCCATTACTACAAGTGTCGGCCCTACTTTATCTGCCCCTACCACAATGTTTGCGGGAGGTTTCTCCCAATTCGCCCAAACTAGACCATCTATCTTAACGCCTCTGTGAACCTTAACATCGGTCGTCGCTGCTCAATCTCTCCTAACGTCTCTTGCTGAAAGCTCGGCCGCCATTGGCACTCCTATTGCCTCTGCTACCTCGGGTCCAACCCAGTATGCCTAGCAAATGGACTCGATTATGACCACCCCATCACCGCAATTGATGAGCCCTTCTGCTAGTTCGCAGACCGAACTATGGAAGGTTCCCTTTTTCTCCCCGAAAATTGTTAATCTCCCACAAAAGAAAACATAGGGACCTTCTACACTTGTATTCCCTTTTTCCCTCCCTCCTGGTACACCTATCGTTGGCGGGCTGGTTCAGTCGCCAACCGAATTCATATCCCAGGGAGAAACCACAAAGAAAAGGTGAACCCTCATGATACAAAAGCGAAAAGAAAAGGATGATAAAAAGGAGGCGAAGTCCAAGGTGTATACAGTTTACAATGAAGAGCAACAAATGTTGAATTTCGCCACCATGTACCCAAATGTTGTCAAACCACAAGGGGAGATGTTGTCGGGCGATTACGACATGTATGCCATGGGGCTTGATCTGATCGCAACCCGGTCGCAAATAAGGTGGAACTCATGGAGGAAACGCGGCGGGTGGTGAAAATTGACTTTCTGAAGTCTAGCTGTCAATTGAAGAAAACAGAGTAGCTAAAGCTTATGAAGGAAAGGGTCAATTTCCTGGAAACGAAGGAGAAATCACTAGAAGCAGAAGTTGTGCGCTTGTCTGAGAAAGTGCGAGCAGGGGAGTTGCAGTAGAGAAAACTCCAAAAAGAGCTCAATAGGTCCCAATCCGTTGACCCCACGTTGCTCAACGAGCTACAGGCGAGGAACCAGAAATATCAGAGCCAATTGACTTCGACAGAGCAAAATCTGCAACATAAGGATAAAGAGATAGCAGCTCAACGCGCTCTATATGAGAAAGAATTAGAAAAGAATCATATGGAATTTTTGGGCCAAAAGGCCTAGTTAGAAAAGGAGCTTCAAGAGACAAAGTTCTCTCTTGACACAGAATTGGCGAACCACGCCTGAGCCGAAGAGAATTGGCATAAAGAAATGAGTAGCTTTGGGGAGCAACTAGCATCCGCAAAAAAGATGAGTGCGAAATTAACAGAGGTCATTAACTCAAAGGATGCAGAGATCGCCTCTCTAAAGAGCTCTCTCCAAGCCTCCACACAATCGAACCTCATCCCATTGGCTTGGTACCTATATATTTCTTACTGGGAAAAGGTTAAAGCCTTTTGCTTAACACTGCAACCAACGCTCTGGTTCATCTCAAAGGCAGCAAAATTGAGTCAGGAGGTTAATAGAACAATTGAGCAATTCCCATAGTTCATCTCAGAGAAGGTTCCGTAAGAAAATAATTTATTGAAGAAGCTATATTCGGTCTTTGATGAAGACCTGGCCAAAGCAGAGATCGAAGATCAAGATATTGTTGCTCAGACAGCAAAGTTCATCCATTGCCACTCAGCCTTCCAGCGAACTAAAGCGGACATAGCTACTTTGAACTAGACAATGGATGGCATGCGGGAAAATTTCTCCCAGCTGGGCGAGATGGGTCTGTTGTCCTCGTTTCTTGAAGATGGGTTGATAGCAACAGCCGAGTAGATTGCAAAACGAATTGAAGAAAAAAAGCAAGACCTAACCGCGTTCCAGAGTTTCGGCCACCCTCCTACTGCGGTAGTTGAAGGTATTATTCATCCTCTGGCACAGCTACTGTTCCATTGTGAGGCGGGGGCCGATTTACCTGAAACATTGCCTTATAAAGAAATGCTCGACCTGGGCGGAGCGCAGGAAAATTTGTGCAATATAGCGAGACCATTCGAGGATGACTGGCTGCCCCTGCAAGCAACCCTTTCCAAGCCCTAATTCCATCGCCAATGGATGGCACTTTAGTCTGCGAACCAGAGAAAATTTTGGGTTCCACGTTCCTTAGAGCGAAACACCCCTGATAGTCGCTCGAAGCTGTGAATACGAAATTCACCATACTCCCTTTGGATTTTTTGGTTTTTGGCTAAGTGTCAGCCCATGCCTTCAAATAAATTCATCGGCCCCCTTTTGGTTATCACCGCGGCCTTTGCCACATGTCCGCTCATCGCTTTCCGAGGGAGTTTTCTCCTTGCTCTTCTATCGGCACCCGCTATGCTCCCACGTGTCTCCACTGCGAATTATTTTGATCACTTCCTTTCACTTCTCCATCAGTCCCCGCCCATTTTCCACATAGCTTCCATTCGCATAAGGATTTGGTGGACCCCACAGGCGGCATTCATCAAATATTATTGCTACGTGTCATCCCAGTGCAAGCTTTCGAAAGAGGAAGGGTAAATCGGCCACGGGCAGCGATATGCTACCACGCATCTCTTCAACGCATGCTACTTTATCAAAAGGAATGAAGCGAACCAAGGGTTGCAATCTTCTACCATGTGTTCTAACTGCCTATCCAAAGAGGCGACACTTGTCCGCACGGGACTTCGTTGGGACCACTGCCATCATTCGCAAGGGATGCACCTGAATGGGGGGCGACCAAATGTTGTGTCTCGAATCTTTTATGTTACAACGGCCGAGGGAGATCATTGCCTCGACATCATTACTCATATTCCAAATCTTTTCAATTGTTGCTTGCCAAGCGGTGGAAGGCTTGCTATAAATACTGCTCTTTGCTTCAGAGGAAGGGTTCTGAAGGTTCCAATGTTCAAGGTTACAAGTTTGGAGATCACATGCTATTTCACCAGTTTTTAGAATTACAGGATTTTTGAAGAGACTAGGCCTTTGTATTGTTTAGATTATTGCAAGAACTCACAGACTATGCCATTGTTCGGCATCTTTGTTTCTTATGCTATTGATAAACTTTATGTTGTGTCATTATTGTTTGAATGGTTTATTTGTCGTACTTCTATAATTTGAATGCAAGTTTGTTGGTTTAGATCATGTCTTTCGACTCTTCTTTTCAGTAAATGGGCATGATTATTATTTTATGTCATTGAATGAGTTGTTCATGCTACAATCCTTAATTTTTGTTATTCTAGGACATGGTAAATTGCTAAGCAGACCCTTAAATCATATCCAAAAGATAGGTTTATCGTGCTTTTTTATCTAAATTTTGGCGCATCACCTTAGTTAAATTCTTTATTTTATATATGCTTATGTTTCCCATTCCAAAACCCCATTTACAGAAGAAGTCAGCTTCTTTAAAAATTCGGAGGTCACTCAATTTAGCGCAATAAGTCCCCCGTAAACTGAGTTTCCCACAAAGGGTTGTTATCTTGCCAATTTTTGGCATGAACACTATGACTGTAACATTTCCAATATAAACCCTAGGGAAACATAAATGGTAAACTATGACTATAATATTTCCATTATAAACCCTAGGGAAATAAAAATGGTAAACTATGACTGTAATATTTGCAATATAAACCCTAGGGAAAGCTTTATATGGTAAACCATCACTAATATTTGCAATATAAACCCTAGGGAAACAAAAATGCTAACCTGTGACTATAATATTCGCAATATAAATCCTATGGAAACATAAATAAAAACCTATGATTGTAATGGTTGTAGTGAAGAGTAATATAAAGCTTACGAATGGAAAACAGTAATGGTTGTAATGAAGAACAATATAAAGCTCAATGGAAAACTTTGAGAGGAATACGTGGAACAATATGGATGTTGGTGCGCTAGAATCTAAGTTGTTGCCTCCCCTTGCTATTAACTCAATGAATTTTGTGCTTGTCACTCCTTTTCTTATGTCGCTCACTGCAAAATAAGTGAATACTTGAAGGTTTTCACAGCTATTTGAATTGGGAATCATTTGAATTTGATTGATGCTTGTTTGGTGTGATGAAATAAATTGATGTCCTCTTTTGAATTTGCATTCTGGGTGATATGAATTGGAGATTTGATTGATTTTGGCCATTAATTATTGGGTTGATTGGTTTGGTGGTTGTTTGAAATTGTTTCCATGATTTATTTTTGAATAATGGCAACCTACAGCTCTTAAAAATGGATGCAGGTGGGAAATTTGTGTTTGGCTCCAGTACGTGTGCACCCTACTTGGCGAGATAGGACAAATTCATGTTGATACGTGTTGTAGGTCTCATGGTTGAAGAGACAAGCGAATGCATTTACGTGTAATGGGTTCACCAGTCGGTCAAAGATGGGTCGAATGGGCTTGAATTGTGTTGACTTGGCACCTTGTTTATGTTGTGTAGTTGTGATTAATGTGAAAGTGACGCCTGCATTGGTGCGACAGTTGGGTTTCAAACTTTACGAGGAAGGGTGCAAAAATTAAGGTTTGGGCTATTTAATTTCCATGTTGGAATGCTACTTGTGTTATGTTAGATACAAGTTTGATACACTTCATCATGTTTGGCTGCCAACGTGTACTTGTTTTGTTTCCAAATATATATATGATTATGTGTGCATTTAAAATCTGATTTTTGTTTGATCTCATCATGCCTATTTATGTGTGTTTTTTTTAAGTTGTGGAGGGTCGGCATACATGTGTGGGCCCCAACAAGCGCATGTCCCATCGCACATTAGGGTCCCCGCCTACGTATCGGCCCCTCTCCCCTAGTGGAAGAGATTTGTGGATGAAAAAAATAAAAGACATCATGAGGGGATAACATTAATGATTTCCTTACAAACCTCAATAGCCATTCAAAATCTTAGAGTTCACAGTATAATTACAAGAAGATAGTTTTATTCTTTTAGATAGATGTCAATTTTTATATGATAGTTTTATTCATTTTCTTGATATTCTTTGAGTTAGAAAAAATGATATATTTATCAAAAGAAGATGTATATAGATCTCTAATTACAAACATAGCAATAAATAGTCTTGAAAATATTGTAAGTCAACAAAGAATATATTTAACGAAAGCCTTGAAATATAAAAATATAAATATTAAAAAATACTATTTTTTTTTAAATTACAAAAAGAACCAAATCACAAAATAATGGGAAGAAAAAAATTTAACATAAACAAAATGCATATTTAACTTGCTTAGAGAACAAAATAAAATACTAAATAGTCTTTAAAAATAATTGACATCACTTGCATATTGAAGAAAAGTAATAATGTACATGATGCAATCCTAACGTGGAAAACCATAAATTAGAGAAACTAGAAAATCAATCCAAAGAGGGATCGAGGAACACGTGAATTTCATAGAATATTTTCCTATATCATACCATTAATCATAGGATTCATTAGATCACTAATACTTCCTTGCTGACATGGGGTAATTTCATTTTATCAATTTTGGTGTTTGTTTCTCATGTATAGCTCTTTTACATTATGTATTTAAGAATTAAAAGTCAATCTAAACATTTCTTCATCAAAAAAATTCAAAAGAATCCTTTGAATATTTTGCATTTTTTTTTTAAAAGGAGAGATATCAAATTAGATTTCTTAAAATCAAAATTCTTTTGTTATGACCCCTTTTTCTAAAGAAGAGGTAAAATATGCTATGTTGCTAATGCAAAAAGGCAAAGCTCCAAGCCTTTGATAGCTTCCCAACTACCTTCTTTTAGCACTTGAGCCTCAATGGTATTTTTTAGGTTATGTTAACCTTCTAGGAGTATTCATCAAGGGTATTTTTTTATCTCCTTTTCTTTTCATCATTATGGAAAAAGCTTCAAAAAGATCTATTTATTTTACTTAGCTCAGATAACAAATAAAAGGGATTAAAGTTGTGGACTCCTCAAATTCTTCTACACATCAACAATTTGTGTTAACAAATAAAAGGGATTAAAGTTGTGGAGGACTCAAATTCTTCTACACATCAACAATTTGTGTATACCATTTTATTTGAAGTGGCAACTTTGGCTGAAGTTCATACATTGAAAGAAATTTTGGCCTCTTACATTGTGAATCAAAATTTGAATTCATCTTTGCAAATGTCTCCTCTTTGTTGTAAGGTAGGATTGCAAGTACTCATTTTCACATTGTCACTCTCCCACGCATCTTGGAGTTCTTTTTATGTGAGAGCAAGGAGAGTTTTGTTGTGAAAAGTTTAGTGAATGCCTTCTAAATTAGACTTGCTTCTTGGAAGAGGAAATGGTTTTCTTTAGCAAGCTAAATTCAATTAATCAAATCCAGTCTTTCTACTCTACCCATTTATCTAATGTCTGCTCTCAAAACCCTAGTTGTTATAAAAAATAGAAAAGATTATGAGGTCTTTTTGGTAGGAAGCTGGAGATCAAAGGAAAGTTCCTTTGATTGGGTGGGATAAGGTTTGCTCTTATAAAGGTGATGGTGGGTTAGGGATTATAAGTCCTGAAAAGAAAAACTCAGGTGCAAATTTGGTTTGGGTAATGTGTTTACAATCTTTTGTATTAAATGAAGTCAATTGCTCAAAAAAAAATTGAATTTGAATGGATCCTAGAAATATTCTATCAATGGCAAATCCCTGGGTGATTCTCGTATCTTTGACCTTTAGGTAGTATCCATTTTTTAGTTCGTTTGGATTTGTCTAGAGGACGATTCCATCATGATCATAAATGTTGTATCCGAGAGGCATTCCCCTAATTGGAAGATCAACATCATTTAAAACAAGCATGTGGAGAGTCCTTAACTCATTTCAAATTCTAAAATTCTATTGCTGATTTTCTAGCGAACTTTGGTATCGACTCTCAAAAGATTTTAACTGAAGGGGAATCCTTGGACATATAGTAGGTCCTAAGTAAAGTGTGAATCAATTCCTATAAGGGGCCTTCGAGTTCTTAAAACTCGGACCCTTTTTCAAGACTCTTTCTTATGATTAATAAATTTCAAGCCACATTTACTTTCCATCATAGCATACTGATCGTGAAAGACTTAACATTTCTTTTTCTACGCGGTAAGCGATGAAGCCCCATCTTCGCATGCATTAAAATGATTTGAGTTCGTTTGGTGTGCGTCGGTGTGGGATGGAGCTGCTGTTTTATTCTTTACAAGAAAGAGATCTCTTTCAGAGGGCCTATCTCAGAGGTTCGCCTGAATAAGATTTTCATCACATGACGGTTTTGGTGATGCGGCAATCAAGGACATTCTAGATGGGTACTACTAGGAGATGGGACACATTGTACGCACAGCCGGAAAACTGATTTTCTTGTTCTGGTTTAAAATAAGCCGATGGTCAAGCAAGTGGCAGATGCTTGGCTAGATTAGAAGTCAATGGTGGGATAAACGAATTCTTGGCTGTGTTGAAATCTGCAGCAGAAGGCGCTGCCTATTTACTTAAGTTCAAAGGCACTGTTCCAATGGGATTCTTTCGTGAGCTAGAGCAGTAGTTTCAATCTTTGGCAAAATAGGTGGAGTCAACTCGGGCACTACTGGTTATAATCAGAAAGTGGGGGCTATTTCTGATTATAACTTCGACGCTTTGAACAGGCCCTTTTCCTAGCGGCTCCTCTAATGGATCATGATCGATTTGCCAGGTCCAAAAAGTTGGCTGCAGCATTGTTGAAAATTGTGCAGTTAATGCTCCTGGAGAACCATCTGGCATCATCAGTTAGGTGGAAATCACCCCATGGGTTATGGGGTGGTAATGTTAGATGAATCATTTGTTTCCTTCCATTCTCTATATTTCCCCATTTTTCTGTTTTCCTTCTATCATCCATCTTTCCCATTGGTTATGGGGTGATAATATTGGATGAATAATTTGTTTCCTTCTATTAACTATATTTTCCCATTTTTGTTTTCCTTCTATTCCCCGCCTTTCCTAATTTTTGTTTTCACTGGGATTTTAATGCTATGTTATAGGGATGATGGTCGGTCAATGCTTCTTTTTTTCGCCTATGACGGGAGAGGAACTCAATTCCCTCCCTCACCAAATAAAAGTTCTAAAGAATGATCATTACACAAATCCACATTCGTTGAAAATCTTCACTCATGTATCATATCCAATACAAGTTCTGCATATTCTTCTTATGCACCGGTACTAGAGCAAATTTATTGCAACGTAACAATTCGCAACTTTAACACTAAAATGGTAAATACTGTGATTAGACATATGTACCTTGAATAAAAACAACACAAGCATCTAATTAGACATATGTGATTATGTGATTAGACATACTTGCGAAGTAACATCCACTCACACATCACAAAAAACATGAATACAATAGCAAATACTAAGGTGATTCAGCTAACTGGTGATCCCGATGGTGAAGGCTGGTTCATAACAGTTTGAATGAATATACAACGTTGATACTCTGGTTATTTAAACATATTTAGCCGCTTTTATAGCAACAATGTTAGTACACAAGTCATTTGCTGCCAACAGACGCTCTCCACTAACTTTCCCTCTTCTAATGAATCGGTTCTAGAGAAACTTAAAAGCTAGTGGCTAGAAATTAATACAGTTTCTGACTCAATGTAGAGATGTGCCCCATCTCACATCCAGCATATCCAATGTTAAGTTCATCAAACCATATGCATTTGTATTCTACCGTAAATAATTAGATAAGCTACAGATATAATCAGCATGAAAGCATAACGTAACTGAAGATCAAAGCATAATGTAACTGAGGTCAATCACAATATGCCATACGAACAAAAAAGCCTAGAAATATACTTCAAAGTTATATTTTAACAGCAAATGTAATAAAAAGCATAATGTAACTGAGATCAGTCACAATATGACATAAGAACAAAAAAATTGCAAATATATTTCAAAATCATATTTTAACTGTAAGTGTAATATTTAACACTAAAACTTGCCATTGACGCAACCAAGTAACAATCTATATGAATTGCTGATTATTAAATTAACTCTGCCCAGTTCCAATACTGATACAAAATGGCTAGAAAAAATGTCTATCATTCTTCCTTGAGAAAGCCATCGACTCCCTTCACTTGGATTGACAATACCACTATGAAATAAAATGTAAACTACAAAGTTGATCCGAAATGGCATCAGAGACACTGTCAGAACCTTGGACGTTTGTTGTAATCATAGACAGGAGCATTAACAGCTTGTCCTTGTGCAACTGGCTGGAAAACAGCAGCTGCGGGTACAGGTTGCTGTTGCTGGTATCCATCTCCAACAGGTACCACAGGTTTATCATATACAGTAGAAACTGCAGCTGGAACGGGTTGTTGGTATCCTGTCGCAGCAGGTTGATGCTGATAAGGCTGAACATTAGTTTGCATTTGATAACCAGTAGGTGGTACTGCAGTCTGCTGTTGATAAGCTGTTGCTGTCATTGCCTGGTTTTGCTGATAGGCCCCAGCTCCAGTAGCAACTTGCTGTGGATAATTTGTTGGCATCTGTTGCTGATAATTGTAAGTCATCTGCTAAAGATAGATATTAAAAAAACACAAAGATTTAGTTATAAATTTGAGTGATAAATCTAATACCTTTCATTAAAGATGGCAGTAACTTCAAATTGAAGCAAAAAACATACTTGATTTTGTGAACCAGATTCCATTTGATCAGCAGATCGCTTTTGTCCAACATCTGGTGTCACTACAGGCTGCTGCACAAAAATTGCATGTCCTTATTTTTAAAAACTCAGTCAAGGGTAAATGAAAACTGATTTTAACCTCTTTTCTTTCTGTACATGATTAAATCTAAATAACAAGATTTTTGGCCCTCGCCATGTATATTGCAAAATAAATTAATCCGTCCGAAAAAAGGTTCCCATGATTACCATTTGCTTCATCTAAGGACTTTCCAAGCTACATGCTTCACTTATTTTCATGAGGATCCATTACTTGCCAAATTATTTCCTACAAGCTTTAATGGTGCTTTTGCAAGGTTCTATGCATTGCCTCACACTTCTATCACTTCTTTTAAAATTTTGGCTAATGCTTTAAAGAAACATAGTCATTACAATTAACAATATTGATCCCAAGACATCAATCACTCAACTCATACAATACAAACTAGAATAACAAAGGGCCAATTAAGGATTATATTTTCATGTTTCAAACTTGAACTACTAATACGAGATTTGTACCATAGGATGATGAGCTGAATTTATATTTATTGGCTATTTACTCCCCCTCGTTAAAGGACGAGTGATTTGGCACATGTTTGGGCTACATGTTATTATGTCATGGTATTTAAAGACATTCAACGTGCACTTAATTTCATAAGGAAGAACATGTGACATCAAAAAGAATCATTAGAGCACATTGTGATTTTGAAAGAGGGAGGGAATCAGATCCACAACAACTAATTGTCGGCAAATGTTCTATTCAATATTTCTCAATGTCATTAACCTAGCCTGCCAAATGGGTTTGACCCTATGTTCCACCAAGTTTCCAAGATGAGAATGCTAGGGGACAAGGAAATGCAGTTCAGGGACGAACTTTTTTTAGGCTATTTTAAGAGATGACAAGGGACACCTACTAGAAAATAGGGAAAAATTTTAAAATAAGGAAATTTCAAATATTCATATGATAACATTGAGAAGGCATTCATCATACACATTAGAGTTGAGTTAAGAGTTCACGAGCAAACAAATTAACAAAATTCAATTGCTTTCATTTGAAGAAGACTCTTTCAACCAATGCTTGCCAATGTGCTTTTGACATTCAAGAAGACTCTTCTCCTCAACCTTCTCACATTCTCCTAGATCAAACTTCTGAGTCTCCTCATAAAATGGCAAAGTGAGAGCACTTTCTAGCGGATCAGGTTTGCAAATTACTTGGTCACTCATTGATATCCTCCTTTTTCTAGGGTCATGGTGCTTGACACATGCAAGGACAAATTCTTGACTTAAGTGAAAACAGGATAAAGGCTGCTATTCCATAAACTTTTTTGCTATTTTACTCATATTTTTTTATCTTCTCCTCCAATCCCAATTCTTGCATTTTGACATGTTCTAGACCAATCCTTGATTTAGAGTAAATGAAACCCCGCGTTACTTAGACATCCCCGTCTAAGAGACTTGGGGGACGTCCCCCCCACCAGTGCCGCCATCCCACCACCAGTGTCGCCATCTCCAAGACACTGCTAGGACTTCAAGGACGTCGGGGTGTCCTCAAGATGCCTAGGGGACTCCTAGTTGTCTCCAACATGTATAATTCTTATACATCTTTTTATAACACTATTTTTTCAAGCACTATATGTATTTCAGCACCCGGCCACCACCCGGCCACCGTCCCCCCACCGTCCCCAAACTTAGGCCCTTGGTCCCCCCGTCATCGAAACCTGTCCCCACATCCCCCCATCTGGAAACTCCATGGAACTATGAGGATATATGAACAGCTGTTGTTTGGTATATGTAGTTATCAAATTGTTGAGCAAACCCTTCTACAACTGTCACAAAACTAATGTGAGAAATGCTGCTCTCCATTACTTATTTCAGTAAAAAAAGACAGAAAAATATCTCCTCAAATTCAATGATATGACTGCTGTTATAAAGCTGATATCTTGCCTTAGAATGACTGAAAATCTGCTGAAACTGTAATGGAAAAAACATTAAAATAATTTTTCATTGATTTTGGATTTTCTACAACAAAAAGTGAGTGTTTTTAACTGGGGCCAGCAAGCCTTCCCCGGACAGCAAGACATCATTGACATTCCCGGCTGTCTTGGACACACGGACATCACTGTGAAGTCCCACATTTCCTGGGTGTTTCTGGAACAGCTAGGGCAAATTTTTTTATCATGGATGGCAGGAGATGTTTCTGAGGCATCCACAGAATGTCCCTGGCACAGGTCCGGGGCAAAAAGGGACACGGGCTTGACCAGGAAGAAACTGTTCACCTATTGAGTCAGAAAACTCCCAAATGGTGTCCCTAGACAGCACCTTGACAATTAAGATATCAGGAAGGTGAAGGCAAACAACTTTTTAGGCGCACATTCTGTCAGCTCATCCCTGCATGTCACAGATTACTTTTGCATGATACCTACCACTCAGGATAGACTCCATGGCACTGCGAATTGAACCACAGAGGCTTCTGAGACGATAGAGATTCTGAGACTGTCACCAAACTGAGGGCATTAAATATTAAACTATGGCAAAGCGACTCTGCACAGCTTCAGCATCACTTTTAAAAATTTGAAGCTAAGTAAGCCTAACCGCTTGCTTAATTATTGCATTTACTTCAGTTCAATTATCAGTCCCAACTAATCAATCCAGGTTAAATTTGTGCTCATTGATTGCATTTAATTATTTGGCCTAGCTTATTTATGTAAAGCATTTTTTAATTGCTTTACAGTAGTGAAGGAGAGCACTTAAAGCTGTCTCTTTCAGAGCTGCCATTGTTTCAATGCTATTGTGCAATTGCTCAATAATTTCCAGATTTTCTTACCATGAATCATTTTAGAACACAGCATAGTTCCTACTCCAGCTCACCTAGTCAGGTTTCACAATGAATCATTGTGAGATATGTAAAATGTTTTACTCAAAGTTGTCATATTTATTTGCCAACATAATTGACAAAGGACGTAGGGCTAAACATTTAGGTGTTTAAAATAAATTATGTAACACCCCCCTGGTTTAATTAAATGTTTGATCTATATAATGCAGAATTTGCACATAATCTATTTCCAGCTATTTGGAAAGAGCAATTCAAATTCCTTGCAAAGACTAGAAATAGACTCAATGGCAAACTTCTGGAAAATAACACTAATTTGAAACGGTTGAACCATAAATCCTAGGAGTATACAATAGAAAGTTTATGTAACAATGAGATGCATATCCTCTAAATGAAAAAGTGAGAATCAATAGAAAAGTTATGTCATGTAAGTTTTTGGTGTTGGATGCAATTCATTTAAAACAAAGAGATTCATGGAGCAGACTAACTACAATACTATATTGACAAAAAACACAAACCAGCAATAACAATTCTGAAATTGTAAAAATCCAAATTTATAAATAGCAAGTAGTTGCAAAAATGTAGCGAGTAAATTACAAAATTATTAGCTCACATTACATACAGATAGGCTACACTCTATATAAGAAAACAAAAAACATTAAAATCACCTCATTATAAGAAGTTGCCACCTGAGGTTGCTGCTGCTGTTGCTGTTGTGGATAGCTTGCCTACAAAAAAAAGGCATAACGGCATAATAACCCATTCACAGAAAATTAGTAAAAATTATACAACTTAAAAACCCAGAAGAAGTTGACATGAATAAATGTCAACTCACAGCTTGTTGATAAGCTGCCTGGCTTGCATAGTATGCAGCCCACTGAGCCTCCAGGCTTTGTTGTGATGTTCCAACGACATTTGAGGTTTGTGCAGCACCAGATGCAACTTGGGCAACACTCTGCTGCTGCTGCTGCTGCTGCTGCTGCATTAATAAGATTATAGTACCATAACAAATAAATCTTAAAAAAACATCTAAAAAAATTATAATACAAAATTTAGTCTTTTGAATATGTAAAAGACACCAACACTTCACACCGACTACCATACATGTGAAAGATTCAAAGATCATCTCTGTTGTCAGGATGAACTCAAATGACTAATCATAACTTTTAACAAAGATTCCTGAAAGAAAAATATAAATTTCTATGCCTGTATATTCTTAAAGTAATAAAAAATATTCATAGCACACACAAAAAGTGCAATACAAGGACTTAAGTAAACATACTGATCAACTTCATAATTCTGAAATATTAGAGTGATCTACATACCTGTTGATTGTAATAGGCTGTATATGCTTGTTGTTGAGACCCATCCTGGGACTGTGCTGTTAGAATACCCGCTGCATTAGCTACCGGAGCAGCTGCATTTATTTGTTGATATTGTGGAGCATTGCTTTGAGGAGTTGGCTGGTTATATGGTTGGCTATACTGAGCTTGCACCTGTGGTTGAGTAGCCTGCTGGTATTGTTGAGTATTAATTTGAGATGCTGGCTGGTTATATGGTTGGCTGTACTGTTGTTGAGCTGGTGTTCCATACTGTTGGCCATACTGCTGTGCATATGGTTGCACATAAGCATATGGTTGAGGTTGAATTGCCTACGAGTCATAAAAATCTTAAAACATTAGAGGAAACTAAAAAATACATACAAAAGCAAAACTAACTCCTAAATAAATATAGTATAGATTTTTAGGACGCTGCCAAGTAAGACACCAATTTACAAGGGAATTATTCTTCTATTTGCCTTGTATAGTGCTCAATGAGGTGTATAACCCTACCCCTTCTGGATTTGGACCTCTGACCTCCAGTATCAAGTAAAAATTACCCAGTGAATGAGACCAAAAATTTACAATCATATAATAAATCTTCTATCTCCATAACAATCCATGGATACTAACCTTTCTCATTATGAGAGGAAGGTAAAAGCGGAGGCTAACACAGATCAATGAAATGGAAGAAAGGGAAAGGTTCAGAGGTTGAATATTTCAGGTAGAGATGATGCATATGGAAGGTTGCCTGACAAGTCAAGGTGGTGGTAGGTCAGTCACATTCACTTCCAATAACCAGCAGATTCAAAAGACATAATCTCACCAATTTTGCAACTTGAGTTCCTTAGATGCACCTAAGAGGCCACCTTACTGGGGAAAAACTGTCTGTAGCTTTCTTAAAGTTGAACAAATAAAATTTATTATATTTCTCATTGCAAGGCAGAAGGAAAAACAAATTTTCTCAGAACAAAGGTAAAAATGAACAAATGAAGCCTCAAATGAAAGATTGCTCATTCATATAGGTGGGGAAAATATGAAAGTATTTAGAACCTTATGAATTAAAAACCACATCAATGCCACAAGATCTACAATTTTTTACCATAATGTGATAAGTGACAGAATGGTCAAACCTTAACTGCCAATATATGTGACTATAGAATGCTCATTGTTATAAGTTATAATCATTCATGAGAACAAGAAGGTGCAATTAATTTTTTCCAGAATGCTTCTGTAAATAACTGATACACGTACATAGCACAACTGAGTAGATAGCAAAACCAAATCAATAGGTTTAATGCCTTGTCATACCGATTCTTGTTGTGCAGGCTGTTGCTGGTAATATTGTGCACTTTGAGAGTACTGCAGAACAAAGAGAGATCCACACATGATTCTTGTCCATAGATTAGATGTTACTCAATGGAAATGACAACTTCCTAGTTCTTAACAATGATAGAACACAGACCTGCCCCTGCTGCTGTTGTTGTGGTTGCTGTGACTGAATATAACCTTGTGTTGGTTGTGAATAGTACTGTGTATATGGCTGTTGAGTGTTCTGTCCAAGCTGTTGCTGAAGAAATAAATATATATGAGAATAATAAAGAACAAATAACCATCTAATTACAGCATTCAAATATTAATCAGCCATGTAATGCAACACAAAATATTTTATGACTAACAAAGATTTCTAAAAACCATAGAATAATTGAAACTCAAAAAAACTATATCTGGCAATTAAAATATAATAGGAGGAACAAATATACTTCAGAATCAATCAAACATTTTATATACATGCATAGAGTATTGTCAATTGAAAAAGAAAAAAAAATTCTAACCTGATATTGTGTTTGTATTGCAGTTTGTTGCTGCTGGGTTTGTTGATGATATTGTTGCTGATAACCATACTGTGAATCACCCTGCTTGAATGCATTATCTACTGTCTGCTGAGTCTGATTTTGGTAGTACTCCTGTATATACACACAACTCACACTTTAAAGATCAAAATAAAGGCAGAATATAAGCATCAGCTTTTCATTTTGCCAAACAAATAAGCTTAGAATTTTATAAGCATCCTCTTTCATTTTTACTTATTTTGAAATGTAAAATTATAAGCTTGATAGTAATCCAACTCAACAAGAACCGCTGATTGCTTGAAGAGTGTGGTAAGTATAAACTAAATGTTTGCCTATCTCATACATTAGTGCCTTAGTCCTGATTTTTTTAACATATACAGACTCCATATACACAATTGGCACCATACAAAATATTTTCCGATTATTAGCTTACTCATATTACAGTTACAATCCATTTGAAAACAATTGGAGGTTTAAAAATATAATTCTGGATTTCCAAAACACCTCCCCAATCAATGCGATAGTCTTAGTAACAAATATATACAACATTATCTTTAAATACATTTAAGGAAAATCAAGAGTGGACATAAACCCAAAAGAGAACATTTAACATTTTGCTCTGTACATGCAACGTTGCATTCAACTAAGAGCATAAATGCTTAGTATTAAATAATTGCATCACCCGGTTCTCAACACAGCTATTATACAATTGATCCCGACACAAAATTAATTTTTCATTTGAGTAAAGGCATAAATGCTTCATGCAGTAAAATTAACAGGTACCTCTCTTGCCTTCACTTCTCGTGCTTTAGCTTGGGCAGTAGCTACCTATGATCAAATCAAACATGCTTAACTTCTCCCAACAATTAAACCAAAACAACAGTTGAAGAACATTGTTAAGAGTTTTAACTCAATTTCAATTATGATGCTTATCAAATTGTCGTTCACCTGTGCAATTGTGGCAGGATTTATAGAACTGTGTCCTGCCAAGGCAACAAATCAAAAATAAATGTTAAAAAAGAAAAACCTTCAATAGTATACTTTAGGCCATGAGGACCAGATAGGTTCTAGAACCTTGACTAGGTAGACGAGGAATCGGCGCCAGAGTTGCTCCAGCAGCCATTCCACGCCTAGCAGGCAAACTATTCATAAGTGGAGGGCGACCCATCATTCCTGCGGGAGCTGCACCTGTCCCTAGCATTCCAGCGCCACCACCTGGAAGACCATGATCATGCATTGCTTGGCCAACATGAGATCCACGTCCAAATTGCTGCAACATATTAGTTGAAACAGTTCATCAGGAACAACCCAGTATGCCAACATGAATTTTACCAGACAAAGTGCTTGATTTAAATAAGAACAAAGTTTTATACCATCCCTATGCCCATGCCCATCATGCCTGTACGACCAGGTCCCATAAAACGCTGTCCTGGTGAAGGTGTGGGCATTGGCATGTGTCCTCTTACAGGAGCATTTCCCATCATACCTGCATCACACACAGTACATAAGCATACATAAAAATTTGCTACATTGTAACAATCCAGAAAATTTAACAGAGTTAGTGTACATGCCTGGAAATACCCCTCTACCACCATGACCATAAGGAGCAGGTGAAGTCTGGCTTCCAAAACGCATTTTGTAAGACTGCACTTGCAAATGGTTTCATTGATATTAAACAAAGAGGCTAGAAATAAAGTGCTTAAAGGTGCCTGTGTGCCAAGTGAGCTTCCTTACCTTGTAATTATTACAAACATAAATGAGGAAAAGTGTCATTAGTGTGATAACTACTTATCGAGATCATCTGAGATAACTAAAAACTACAGAGTCAAATGCCAAAAAAATTAAAAATCTAACTAAAACTTTCTCTTTCTAGGCACTATTAATTACAACACAATAGACATTTTGTGCCAACTAAAGCCTTCAATTTTTTGGATGAGTAACTTAAAAGATGTATGAAATAGAATGCTTGAAAACAAATATTAGTCACCTGAGCTGACTTTGTGGGATTTGCAAAACTGACACGTATGCTATGCCCTTCCAGCTCATGGCCGTCCAAAGCTTGATGTGCTGAGATATAGAAGAAATGCACTTATGTATCAGATTTCTCAAAACTTCCAAACACAGTAGAAAACTAACACGCAGAAAGTAGCTATCCTAAATGACAGTTATGGGTTATGATGAAAAACTTGTCAAACATACAGTAAACTTTTAAGATACTCACCCATGTCT
Source organism: Sequoia sempervirens (assembly GCA_007258455.2). NCBI lineage: Eukaryota > Viridiplantae > Streptophyta > Pinopsida > Cupressales > Cupressaceae > Sequoia > Sequoia sempervirens. Next base: position 22,905,755 of record VDFB02000010.1, on the reverse strand, counting down.
GCACATAAAGAATGATAGAAGTCAATAAACCCAAAGCCGCGAAACTGGTTACTCATCCCAATAGCTAAGTGGCAGTCCCTAACTTTCCCGTATTGCCCAAACAATGATCTTAGAGAAGCCTCTACCTGTAATCCATTGGACACAGTTGAAAAATTATAACCAAAAATCCCTCAGGATATTTTCCCAAAAATTAACCTACTTGTTCAGACTTCAATCAAGAAATCCATAATACTTCAAAAGGAGAAAGTTATAAAAGAGAAAATACACAAACAATCTGTGAATAAAATATCTTACATTTGGATTTTCCTTGGGTATGCGATCAACAAAGAGAACAGTTGAAAACATATCTGCAATTTTCTTACAGTCCGACCATTCTACACGTAAGACCCGTCCATCCATGTTTATGTTTCCCATGGCCATCTTAGCATTCAATGCCTGAAAAGATGGATTCATTAGATATTGGCAGAAAGAAACTACACAATGAATCCACATCATACAAGTCATGTTCACATAGCTTAGACTAGACTGACCTGAGATTTTAAACTGTATTCCACAAAACCATATCGCTTACTCCGACCTGCCGCATTACGCAAAACCTAAAAGGAGCCAATTATGCTCTAAAATATAGTATATCCATTGCAACGTAAACAAACTGAAAACAGAGCTTTAACTTTCCCAATTTCAATAACAATATAGTGTAAGTACTATGGCAGGCTATAAAAACTTACAAAAGCTCTCTCTATTGTACCATGCTGTTCAAACATTTTTCTCAGCAATTCATCATCAATGTCTGGAGTAAGGTTTCCAATAAAAAGCAATGAATCAGAACGAAATGCTTCAATACGCAATGTCCGTTCACCAAGTTGTGTATTCTGAAGCTTTTCTTTTGTTTTAGCAACTAATTCTTCTCCTTCGGCAGTTGCTGTTTCATAGCGAATGATTGCAGCATCTTTCCTTTCATTTTCAAATACAATGCTTGAGATCTTTCCAAACTCAGAAAACAGATTTGATAACTCCTGGAAATTGACAAGCAGTTTAATGCATGATTGAGAGAATACAATTGCATAAAATGTCACCCTAAATATTTTCCAAAAAAGTACAAGGCTTACACAGTATATAGAAACCAATATTGATCAGCAGTGCCATATCTCACATAATCAGACAAAAAACTTAACCCGTCCATTTTTGTCATATAACAAAGTCATCCCAACTTTGCATATGAGGGTCTCACAGGCCAACCAGAGAAAAGAATGTAACAACTCTTTTCATAAAGTAATAAAAATGTTAAGAGATGTATATGAACATGTATGTTATTCTTTCAGTCTAAGAAAATCACAAGTCATGGTGATCCATAAGTGTCATATGCCACAACCACTTGCAATACACCAAGCTGATTATACATCACAGCAATGGAGGATATCCAAATGCAAAAATTCACCATACCAGTATCAAATAACTAACAAACTTACTTAACTGATGAAAAAGAGGCTAATTCATGGAGACACTAGGTTTTATTGAGAAAACAACTCCATCAGACACCCTACTTTGCTAGCACCAAATAGGATTCCCAACACAAGTATATACTATGGCTTGCAGATATAATTATTATTAGCATGATGTTTTGGGCATCCTTGCAAGATAGTTTGCCAGTTTTTTACTCATTCCATTCCATTACTTGGGATTATCCGCTTCCTGGAAACACAACTTCCCTAGTTTGTGTTCACACTTTAATATGCATTATTAATGGTTCACTTCATCTTTTTCTCCACTCTGCATTCATCTAGTGCTCAGCTTTTCCCTAGTCATGGAAACTCTATTTAAAAGATGCAGAATTGGGATTCTCATCATTAAGCACTATCAGGGCTCATTGTCCTGCAATGGGCCTTATAGGATACACAAAGAAATTTGAATTATTTACGAAATAATGAAGGTAAAAATCAGACCTGATATTATCATCATACTCGTGAGCCAACTAATCATATAGATGCTTCAAGCTTCAACTTCTGATAGGAAAATTATTTACAAGTAATGTAACATTCAAAGAGCACAGAAGGATGAAAACTCTCTAAAAAATAGTTTTAATGAATCGGGTTAAATGCTTATTGTTTATTGTCAATCCTTTATCAGTCACTGTTTCATCTAGCAGGAGCTTGCTTCAAAGTTATGTACCAGACAGATATCTTTGTAATCAGCAAGCAAACTAAGAAAATAATATTATTCTGACTTCTACTGCCTCCCCTCTATCTGATGATTGATGATTGAAACCAACAAGAAGTAAATCAAAATGCTGCTTTTGCCACCTGCGGCACCCCCTCTTGCTAGCTTTTGATGGATAAATTGAAACCGCATATCCCAAATATAGTTTGCAGTAAGTATGTGAGGTAGATGCATGGCTTTAATAGTCCATCACCTTGCTTAACATCTTTGCAGCTAGTCAGTTCTCTTATGATTGGAGAATCATGGATTAAATCATTGAGAACATTTTTGAGTATCATATCAGTCCCTCTGATGGCACCATTGCAAACACATCTTTATATTCAAGTAAAAGGCAAATCTTTCCCCCAGGGTGTAGATCAATTAGTATGTTGTTAAAAGACACAAATATTGGTTGTATTCAAACCCAGGCTATACCACCCAGAGTGGGGCTAGCTCAGGAGTTTTAGTGGTTGAACAGCTTGATAGCATTAATGGAATAGTACACCTACAAGGCTGATTCTCCTAGTTACCCAAAAAAAGTAAAATGCAAATCTCACACATAGGGATCATCTCCTCATAAGCAGAGTCTTGTAACATCCATTTCTTCCCCTGATAATCCATTTGTCCCCTTCATAAAAAATTATGATTATATTAAGCTTAACCATAGATATAGATTCAAAGGTATACAACAGATCTAGGTGTGTATATTGCCCATATTTTCCTTAAACACCCTCCTTCCAAATAATGACATGGACATTTCATTGGAGCCAAAAGCTTCAGGCTGTTTATTGACTTTCAATAAACTATGACTATATTAAGCTTAACAACAGATCTAGATTCAAAGGTGTACAACCGACCTAGGTGTGTATATTGCCCATGTTTCCCATAAATGCCATCCTTTCAAACAGAGACACTGGACATTTTACTGGAGCAAAAGCTTCAAGCCGTTTATTGACTTTCAATATTTCACCTGGAAAAACATCATCTCCCAAATTCATGTAAGATTCCAAAAATTTAACTATGTTGCTTGATTAAGTGCCATCTCCAGATTTCCTGTTCTTTGTGAGAACTTCAAACATTCTCGATGAAGAGTGCTCTGATGTTCCTGTCATCCCCATCTAAAACATTATACACCTTTGAATCTGGTGAATCAAAGCTTCACTGTTTCAGCATTACTTACCTTTTCAATTGGGCTAATGTTGACATGTAATATTTTCCTAAATATATGATCTGATTCTGCTAAATTTGTAGCTTAAGATGCAGCTAATGATCTCAAGAATATAGATGTACCATATAAAATATGTTTTGCTTTATTGAACATCATATCTCTCTCTCAGTTGGGCTTTTGTAGACAATGTAAAATTTCCCTAAATGTAAGATTTGATTTGCTAAATTAGTAGCTTCCAATGTTCAATGCTCATAATGGTCTCAAAGTAAATAAATCAACCATGTAAAAAATGTCTTGCTTTATTGCACTTCTTATCTATCTAAGGTGGCTTAAGATAATTATATTCACTAAGCAGGTAGCCAGCTCCATCAGCTAACTTTTGTGAATCACAAATTATTTTGATCGTTCACCACCTGCCAATACATGCCAGATCATATTTATGTTTCTTTAAATCCTCCAAAGATAAATGATTTATCAAAAGTACAAGTTTGACTCTTACAACCATTTATGGTAGCCTAGGCAACCAGCCCTCACTCTACCCATCCATAGGATTTCAGGTACTAATGCTTCTTTTTGCCTTCTATCTTCAAATTTGGATCTATTATTTTGGGGAATGCAACCCTCACAAATTTGCCATTATATTCTTAATCTGCTTTATAACCAATGATGCTAAAGTTAATTTAGATGAGAGATAATCGGTATCATAGTAGCATTCCATTTACATGGTATTGACATGGCGAACTGGAAGTTTAAATGGAATTCAATTACTCGGGTTTAAAACGGAAAAATCAAGGCAAATTAAAAAACGGTGAAATGTTTTCATAAATATGGAAATAAAAATTGTTATTGTCATTTCATGCCAAATATAGTGCATAGAAAGAGAAACAAACATAAGACACAAGCAAAAAAATTGTTCACTGTTGCCATACTCTAAAATTTTCAATGCGTGCCCTAATTAGCTGATGACCCTGATCACCTGTTCACCTGCATTCTGATGCAGTTTGTATTTGAAATGAAGTTTTTTCTTCTGAAAACAATGTAAAATGAAAAACCAGGCTTTATAGGCAAGGTAGGCAAATTTTTTAAAAACCCAGAAAAAACCCACAGTTTATAATGGAAAATTGTGGAAGATTCGGCCTTCTGGTTTCAACCAGCACAGCCACAGCCCCAGGCCACAATTAACTGGCTTTATCAGGTAATATTACTATGATCAAAATACATCATTGGCAGGAAACAGATATCATCTTTATCCTTCCATATTTCTCCAAATGAAATGCTATATGTTAAAACCCATTTCTTAATTTTTCTAAAATTTGTATAAATATTTTGCTGGAAATTTAGAGTCACCTTTCCAGATAATTCAGTATTCTTTGCAAACAAACAAACCAAGTATTCCCACAGATAAATATGTCAAAAATGTATATTGCTACTGCAGATTTTAGACTCCTATTATAAAGAGTAAAAGTGAGAACATTTAAAAATTGATTAATAGTTGTGTCAATTATCAATACCTATTACAAACTGAATAAAGTCTTTAACTCTTATCATTACTTAATCCTAAAGAGAGTTAATATTATATTGCTCTAAACTTTTCACAGAAATGTTCATGTTTTTTATAAATAGCCCATAATGAAGAATATTTGATTTCACGATTTTACAAAACAATGACAAAAATCCACTCTAAGATCTTGCATATCTCTAAAATTAAAAACTTCATTAGAGATAACCTATTTGTATCAGACAATATTGTAATTGATTTAACAAAACTCTTTGCAACAGGTGGCTTTTTCCCAGGTTCTGTCCTTATCAAATCCATGTGTGTAATGAATTCTGACTATCGATACTTTGTAGTTTGTACAACCTGTCCATTACTAGACTTTTTGTTTGAACCCAATTGTGGAAGCTTGTTAAAACTTGAATACCAGATACCATCTGTGTACAATATTAATAAACCCACTTAGTGTTGCTACAAAACAACCATTTGTACTTCAACACCTGTAATATTTTAACCCACTGTATTTATAAACATCAATATATCTTTATTTCAATGTAACATTAACCACAATCTTTGGGTTTTCCATCTAAGTAAGCACTGATCTAGACATGTTAACTTGACAGATGTTATGATAACCAAATTACCAGGAAATTAGAAATTTTGACTCAGCTTAACAAGAAAAGCACAATAGTACAATCCAAACCTCACAAACAGTTGGCAAAACACTGAATAGATTATTTTTACTATGCAAACACCATATATATATATATATATATATATATATATAGTCAAAAGACCCTCAATTTTAGAAAGCGGAAGCATTTTAAAGCCTAATTAAAATTGCATAAAAGTTTCACATCTATAAGGATTTGTTATAACTTGTATTAAAAACTCTGACTATAATGAAATGATATAATTCTTTATCACAAGCTGTAGAATTTATAACAAAGATCAGTGAATATTATATATTATATTATATTATTCTATCCTACATGATGGTTTCTAATTAATGTTCCTCCACAGTTCCTAAATACTAGCATATAACACCAAACAGTTATCAGATAGCTTCTTAGATTCTATCAGCTGCTTTAAATACTCGAAGGTCAGCCAACCCATATTAATTATGGCTTCATAATTGAGTGAACAAACCATCCTACAACATATTTTGTAAATATGTGTTTTTACACATTTCCTAAACACTAGTAAATAATACCAAACAGTTGCAAGATGAATTTATCAACTGTTGTAAATACATATCTTGTTCCTTTCAATCATCTCCTTATCATAAATCTGGTTCTGGACCTTCTAATAAAATGTGCTGATATTGATAAATCACCCTTACTGTAGTTGGCAAGCATGAAAACAATTAATCTCTAAAGTCACTCAATAGCCATTCTTTGAGCAATGAACAAGAAATGCACTTTTCCTGAGCTTCCTTGATAAATAATTTGACCAGCTTTTGAAAAGATTACATACTACATGGAGAATGAGTAGTCCAACCCCTTAAATTTCTTTGTTAAAACTGATGTTAGGCACACAAATAAGATCCTACCCATTCAGACATAAATTAACCATATGTCCGCCTGCATCACCCTGGTGAATGCCCACTCCAATAAATCCAGCAGACCCTTAGAAATTGGTACCTCTTAGTTATAAATATACATTTATCCCCTTCACCTCTCTTGAGCACACATTCCATATCAACAAAAAATTAAACACACTTTTATTCAGAACACTTCTGAGACAAGTATAGGACTAAGAGAAGCTGTTCATTCTACAGAATACACTACTCATCATGGTCTGTGCCCTAATGAGCAATTTACCAACTAAATGACGTATAATGATTTTTCAATTTAGATGTCGAATTCATTATTTGATTTGCACATGCTAATACAATTAGTTACTCATAGTTGTAAATTCTAATAACCTCACAGTTCCATCAGGCCAGCAAATGTTGCTTACAAAAAGTAATATGCTTGGAAAGGCACATCTAGAGATTTATAAATTCGCTTTCAGGAACAATCCTACAATAGATCCCCCTATTTCAATAGATTCTCAAAGCTGCATTCAAATACTTCGTTGATAATCATTTAACAGTTCTCAATTATAAATGCTGTCTATAATAAGTAATATGCCTGGAAAGGCACATCTAGGGATTTATAAATTCACTTTCAGGAACAATCTTAAAATAAATCCCACTATTTTAATAGAATCTCGAATCTGCATTCAAACACTTTGGCCATAATCTGTTTAAAAATTCTCAATCTTTTATTCACAACTGCAATACTAAATATATGCTTTTCTTCATAGAATAAAGGAGGCAATTTGATATTCTACACCAAAGAGACCACTCCTACTATGATTTTTTAATTGAATGTTGATAAAATGGATCTCTTACTTACTAGATATCTTGCTTACCAATATCTAGAGTTTTAATTTTCAAATTTGGATGGCTGTTAATTAGCATTTGCTAAATACCATGAAAAGGTGTACAAAAACATTTGGGTTACTAAAATTGATCAGTGCTATGACTAAGAGATATTAAGTATAAATAAATAGTATATGAACATCTCTGATGCAAGAGAATAATGGTTATATACAATAGAGTATCCTTCACCCTGCAAACCTGAGAAATATCCTAATTCCAGCTATAGAAAATAGACTGAATATGGTCAGATCATACCTTAGCATAAATTACAAGTGAAATAGAGCATCAAAGATTAAGTAGATGCAGTTCAGTGACTGACTTTTCAGTCCAATGACTACCAACTTGGGCTCCAATCTGAGCCTAAAGCAATAACAAAATTGATATATCAAAGTAGTCTACACAAAAATAACACAGATTAGTCAAAACTAACACTGTTTTTAGCACTTCATGATAAGGGAAAGACAAATGATGACAAATAATACATTGAATCAAAGACCAAATATAATTCATCCTACGGGATGTTAAAATAAACTAGCTGCATGCCATCCTATGCTTGTTTTTCACAGCAACAAAGGCATCATATTTACATGCCAAATAGCATAGTATTTTGCATTAAGGAGCCTTCCGATAAGTGAAACAAACATCCATCATCTATTTGTATCAGTTCAAGGGCCAGCTTAAAAGAAAAGGGCATACTTCATCATCCGATATCAATTGTACACGAGAAGCTAAACCAACATGTATTTAAATCACAACTTCAATAGAGTTAAGAAAGCAATGTAGCACCAGATCATTAGGTTTCCACAGTAACTCCAACATTGTACCCATATTTTGTCTTTGGAAAAGTGAATCATTAATTTACATGAGAAAATTCTATGCACATTTCTCCAATAGGATATCAAACCTTATTTGTATCATTATCTATCTTCAGATACAAAAGATCAAAGAACTTTTTGGAAACACAAAATTTCTTTAAGAGTGTACTTAAAATAAAGCCTTATCATGTGTTAGTTCCTAACCAACCCCACAACAACTATTGCTTTTTTCCATAACCTTTCTTCCCATTCACAACTAAATAGTAAATATTTTTTTAAATTATATGAACATTTCTCCAAAAGGATATCAAACCTTACAGGTATCATTATGTGCCTTATGATAAAAGAAGATCAAAGAACACCTAGGTAACACAAATTTTCATGAAAACATAGCCCAGACTAAAGCCAACTCATGTGTCTGTTCCTAGTAATCATAGCAAAAATTATTACTTTCTCCCATTACCTTTCTCCCAATTCAAAAGTAAATCTATATATAAAGTCTTTGAAATTTCTCGTTGTATTCTTCATTCCTATTGTCCCCCTATCATATTTTCGAAATAGATTCTATCTTTCATGATAGTGTCCAGACCATTAAGCACACTCCCATCACAACCAAGTAGGCCCACAAGTGATTACCTGAGCCAAAAGATAAAAGGCATATACCAACAAGGATTTTGTGAGCTGAAATGAAGAGACCAACAATCATAAGCAGCAGCCTTCCATCCAACTCTGTTTGCAACGATGTTGCTGCACGATCAGGATCAGACAAATTCAAGGAAAGTATAGCATAGGGACTTTGTAAATAACATCCATGTAGAGCTATTCCAATCACGCATTCCATTTTCTTAGATCCCATTCAAGATTTTCCTTGAAATATGTAAACGCCAATACATTGCTTGAGATGCAATTTTGAGGGGAAAAGAATCATTTTTAAGGGTAAAAGGAAAACCAGAAAAAAAAAAGCATTTTGAATATAAGTATTCTTGTATTATAATTCAACTGTGATAAAGACATTCAGCATTGGTAACCTTGCAGGGATACTATTCTTGCCACTGAAAACTCAAGAGAATGTAAACACTCTGGAACAAAGATAAGGAACTATGACACACACATAGCCTTCTACAGATGAAATATAAAAACACGTCTTTATTCCAAAACTTGCAAATGCACATTAATCATCAATTTGAAAATCTTAGTACAGGAGTAACTCTCTCTGCTTGCATGCTGTGGGATAAAACTGTTGACTGTATAAAATCATTAACCAAGATTATGAAATGCATATAAACAACAAAGAATTTATTTTCTCAGTATCAGTGAAAATTTTATCCAAGAAATTTAAATATACTGTTTTAGAAAGTAGGATTAATGTCTTCAAGTTGAGAATCAAAGTTACAACCATTTCCCAGAACACTCTACTTTATCTTAATCATCTATATCTCTACCCCAAAGTTGCCTTTTAACAACTCAAAACAATGTCCTAAGAAACACACCCATCCCTTTGCACTTTTGATTTGAGATAATTGCAATAACATAAAATCTCGAAGCAAAGCAATTACCACATCCTTTCAAAATCAAGCAGATATAATTTTCACCATTTCTTAACTCCCCATGAAACACAAATCATCCGTACAATGTACCCATGTTTCCTTCCTAAATATTAATCTATCTTATTCCTTTTCCCTCTTAATGTTGCACCCTCAATTCTTCACACATCTATAGCATTTTCTACACATCAACAGCTATTAATTTTTTTTGAGCTTTTCTAATACTGTTAGTGGTTGAATTGTACTTACATTGTGTTTTATCCAATCTGCAGCAGAGGATACATATCAACCTGTCTTCTCCCTTTAATGAGTCCTCCGTCCCGATGCTTGAGATAGCATATTGAACTTCCATTGTCAAGCCAAGTCCAAAATAAGCATTGTTTATGTCCTCTTGCTTGTTCTAACATATGCTATATACTTTGAAATTGTACACTTCTTTTCATTTCCTTCCCAAGAAAAAATGTATCCACTACTCTCACAAAACCAAATACCCTTCAGTGTTATTCAATAATCAACAAATACTGCCCTCTATCGATCCAAGCAAAGAGAAAAGGAAGGATTCATTTTATTCAGGCATGTGAATTTATTCAAGAAGAGGAAAAAACATTCTTAAGATTTTAATATCATTTTTTATAAAAAAAAAAGGATTTTAATTTCAGTTTTTATTAAAAAAAAAAAACACTTATAACTTCCAGCTTCCCTTTCACGTCAAACCCAGAAAGTCTATGCAACCTAAACTATATCTATTTAATAGATCATAAATACTGTATGTACCTTTACACAATATAAAAGCCTAGGATTTTAATTTGCTTATTAACAAACTAATCCTTTCACATGTTTGTCCTTGCATTTCCCGTTTCATCTTAAAATAAAAGTACAAACAACCTCAACCACTCCTATGTAAAAAATTATGAATAATATTTGTACCAATACACTGTGAAATTCTTACAATTCATGTATGCTGGAGTTCAATTAGCAATAAATGTCTTTAGCAAAATATGAAAAGAAGGTAACACTTTTCAACTCTAAATAATGCCAAGCAAATAAGATACAACTCAGAACGTTTATCCCCTTCTATGATCATTCCTAATAAAAATAAATAAAGGTAAAAGCTTTTCTTTTCATCTCTAAAAGACCCCAAGCAAACATGCTACAATTTGGAATGTATCTCCTGCACTAAGAGCATTCCTAATATAAAAAAATACTTTTTTATCATTCATATAAAATGATAAGTACAAACAAACCCAATTCTAACAATATAGAGAGCAAACAACTAGTTCATTTCGAAACATTCTTGAACAAGACAGAAGGGTTCCAGGGCATTCATCTCTAATTTCAATCATGATCAAAACAAATTAACCTGTTATTTGAGACTACCATTGACAGTGCATGAAAATGAAAAACTTAAAAAACTGAACTAAAATCCTAACCGTTGATCCCAAATCCTAAACTGCACCCCAAGAAATGATCTCAAAGTATAAGGCACCTTTCAGTTGAGCAAAGTGGCTAAATCTTAAATGGAGAGACATTGGAACCTACCAAGGGTACTGCTATCTAAAGTTCCATGGAGATGTTTACTTGGATTTTTAATGCATGACAGACAAGCATATGCAGCTAATTCTGAGCGGAACACTGGGATAAGTTTGTGGCGGTTATTTGCAAGAATGCCCAAAGGGGGATCTACAGTTCAAACCCCTTGGAGCAGATAGTACTGTGAGTTCAGAGTTAAATGCTGCTCAAGGGGCCTCAATGGCTGTGTTGGGTTCATCGCTAAGCTAGATTTTTCCTTCTGAGACACTTCTCTAGTAGAAATTCACTGCACCTGTATTCAGTCCTACAGACAGCTAAGTCCTATCACAATTTGAACCATTCTTATAATTTATACCTTAACCCATATTAATAACATAAAATTTCTAACTCAAATTAAGGCAATCACAAACATTAGAGTTCGTATCACTTTTGAAAATTACAAAAATGAATAAAAAAACATTAAGAGTTCCTGAGGGGAAGCCATTCTCAGGTGAAATAATGAGAAAACCATTTACGCTGTGGCATAAAATTAGGCATTAGAAACAAAGGGGGGAAAAATATCGTACCTCTTGGGAAATAAACCCACCGATGCTGGTTACATGAAGGCAGGGCTTAGCGTGCCACTGAGGTGGAACCACGACGCTGTCTGCTTCTGGGGGCATTGACTCCTCCTCTTTCTTTCCCTGGGGCTTATCCGCAACAACAACTTCTGGTGCGGTGTGCTGATTCTCCGCTTCGCCATTGGCTTCAGCGGCATTACCATTGCCGTTGACGGAAGCGGGAGCAGGGGGCTCCAAGGCCTCGATTGCAGGAGCAGGCGCAGGGGGCTCCGAGGCTTCGATGGCAGGAGCAGGAGCAGGGGTCTCCGAGGCGTCGACAGAGGCAGGGGCAAGGTCAGAGGCAGGAGCCTCGGAGACCACATCAGCAGGAGCAGGGTCGGGGGCCTCGCAAACTTCTGAAGCAGAGGCCTCCGGTAGCTCTGGTGCAGAGGCCTCGGGAGCAGGCACTTCCTCCTTGATCAACTCGGCCACCGAATTTCCTTCTTCCTCGTCCTTCCCGGGCGAGGCCTTTTCTTCCGTGGGAGGAGAAAGCGAGACTTGTTCTGCTTCGGGGTTTTCGGCGGCAGGTATAGCTTGTTCGGTAATGTTTGAGGGAGTTTGCTCTCGTTCCGTAGCGGGCAGAGGCGATCCTGTAGGGCTTGTGGAATCCTCCATGGCCAAGTTCCCAGTAAGGGTTTTCACGCACAGAGCTCTACTGTTGCTCTTCACTGAAGTTAAGTCCCCCTCTGTATCTTCGAATCAAACGAAGCCAAGGGGAAAATACACCAGAACTCGATCCTGATATGTGCTGGAATTATAGTTTGGATGTGGGTTTAGAAGCGCCTATACGATAAATAGGCTCCCTAAGTATTAATGTTGGGGGCTTCCCATGGTTAGGGTTCGTCTCCTATGCTCACGTCGAGAACTGTCCTTATTTCTTCGACAAGATAGCCTAATAATCCAAAGCCTCTTAGATAGTTATTAGATTAATATTTGTACCACCTCTTCTTCCTTTCCATTTGTTTGTTTGAGGGTAGTTATAAGGATATTTTGATATTAAAATATTTTATTGTTTTTACTTAACTTCGTATGCATATATTTTATAGAATCGTTTTGACATCCATTTTATTCATTTGTTAATCCTAGTCAAATTTGTAGTTTATTTAATTTATTTTGTAAATGTAAAAAGAATCTAAAAGGTTCAATTTTAAAATTTAAATAAGGCTCTTGTCAGTTTCGATCAACTGGTCGTCATGAGGTAACTGGGACGTGAAATTTATTAACTTGTGTGGTAAGGTGTTATATTTAAGGACTAAATTCATTTCAAACATTATCAAGAAGTCACGTCATCACATAAAAAGCATATCAGAGCATCAACACCACATCATTGACTTATATTAGTATCTTAGACATAAATGCATGTTCAAGCATGTTTTCTTTAATCATTTTCATCAAATTATCAAATCAATAAGAGGGGTTTGACTATAGGAATGTACTCCTAGGTTACTAAGCTCCTTAATAGTATTTATTGAAACTACCCCTATGTAGACACAAGTATAGTCATTAAGGCAAATAGTTTCTAAATTTATGTAACATAGAAAAAGGGATCCTAGGTCCTAATGCAAAGATCCTAGGATGCAATGGTGGCCTTTTCCAAGTTACATTAAGATGTAGGTCAATAAGGTGAATAGATTGACTATCAACCATGAAGGTGAGCTAATCAGACCTGGATCTACGTCTAATTGAAGATGATAATGGATTGGAAATGACTTAGAATGATTGACCTAATTAAACTAGATGACCTAGTATGAAAAATGCAAGATCTCGACAACTGACAAATAGAAATAATCAACTTCTGACAAATATGAAAAGTGCAGAGGACAATAAACTTGCTCAGAAAAATTGGTCTTGTTGTGCCTACAAGGACCTATATGCCCAAGGGAATCTAGGTCTTTGTAGGGGTGTCCTGAACTACCTTTGGGGTCCTCTGGTGTTGGATCTAAGCTTCTATTTTTCATCTGCAAAATTATCGGAATGTCGTTATATAGATCTGTAAGTGATTTTTTATGGATTAACAAGATGTATGACAACAAATGCAATAATGAAAAATTGGTCTTCAAGCTTCCTTTAATCCTCTTCAAACCTGTAACATGCACATTCAAAGAGAGAGAAAATATTGGGCCTTAGTCAAACCTCGTGTAAGTGTTTCCACTTCCACAATGGCGATGTCAATGATAGGAATGGTAATTGAAAGGAAGAAATGATGGAATCACACAATGCTACAACTCACCACCGTTGAATGGCTTCCTTAAAGGACCGAAGTCATGCACATCATCTCAAGGATTTGGATCTTGCTTTGCTCGAATGCTTTGGAGCCTACAACAATGGTTAGCCTTCACAAGACAATGATAACTTGATTACATGAACTCACATACACTTTGTCATAATGCTTAGATCTTGAATTGTTCTAATAAAGCTCTGAAATGTTGCTCTTGACTTGCTCTTGAATGTTCTTAATGTTCACCTCTTGCTTCTCTTTCTTGTCTAGTTTCAAATGGTGAAAAGACTGGATATTTATAGGCATTTATCCAATTTCCCAAAAATTAGATCTCGAAAGTTGACACTTGAAATTTGAATTCTAAATGTTAAAATGCTACCAATAACATGTCCAAAAATAGGTCCTAGATAAAAAGGGGGATGCCCTTGCGTATGGGTCTTGGCCCAAATTTTTAGGACACTGCGTGTTGAGAACAACATATGAGTTAGATGCATTTATTCAATGCTTGCAATTTATTGAAAAGTGGTATAAATGGGCTCTGAAATACATAATTTTAGGTAATTAGGGGGTCAATTAGGCTCAATAATTTAGGAGGGCCTAAACATAGTGTGAAATTGTTAAGGGTGATAATTTTCTATGCTACATTTAGCCCCCACTTTAGTGAGAGTGTGAACTTATGCTCAGACTCACACTAAAGTAGAGAAATATGTCAAGAGGGGTTCAATTGTACAAAATGTTGAAGAAATAAGATGACTAAGGATCTAGGGGGGGAGCTCTCAAGCCCCAGGGATCTAAGATCCCATGGCAAGGCAACATATGCACAAAGGAACACACATGCATGTATGATATGCAGCAAGACAACATACAAAAACATACATGTCGAAAAACATGAAGCATACACAATGAAGACACATGACACAATGGAACATAAAGATGATAATGAAATGAAAACAAACATAATGTAAACACGAAGAATACACACAAAAAGAAACACAACAAAACACAAGGTTAGTATTAAAAGATTTGAGTCAGTAAGGCAAAGAGACCTCAGTCTTAAATTGTCTCAAATACCAAATGTCATCCATCGAATGAATCTTAGCTCACATGAGGACTAGCAAGTTGTGTTATGCCACATCACTCATGAAACACATGGCTCCATTGGCAAGCAAGGTGTGTTATGCTAGGTGGCCATGTTAAAAGGTGTTCATGACTCACACAATAGAAAAGTTTGATATTCGGTAGGTGAATCACAAATCAAGAGACACACGAACTAATGAAATCTGATATTCACTAGGTGAGCCCCCAAGACAAGGTAAAATGAGAGACACACTATGTCTACAAGGTGTGCCCATAATAAGGTGGCAAAAATGAGAAACATACACTAAGACTATAAGGTGTTCCCATAACAACCATACCAAGAGTTATACTCCCTGATAACCTTGATAAGGTGCCATGAGATGCCATGTCAACGCTACACTAATTTCAACTCCCATGAACAAAGAGGAGAAAAAATGCCAAGGTTTAACGTCACGAGGAAAGATATACCAAGGTTTAACGTCACAGGGGATGGATATGCCAAGGTTTAACATCATTGGCAACAAATATGCCAAGGTTTAACGTCATAGGGGATGAATATGCCAAAGTTTAATGTCACAGGGGGATGAATATGCCAAGTTTTAACATCACGAGGGATGAATATGATAAAGTTTAAAGCCTCAAGGGATCTTATAATAACATCACCATAAAAGGTAACAATCAAAGGGGCTTTGCTTAATACATGAAGGTCACACCTTAGGGAACATCACACATGACATCACCACCAAGAGAGGACTATTCAAGGAAAGAAAATCACACCTTAGGGAACACTAGCCGTGGCATTACCACCAAGGAGAACATCATATGCCAATAAAAGTCACACTCTTATGGGACATCAAGCCTGATATTATCACAAAGGAGATAGATCATATGGATTAAGAAGGCCACACTTTGGCTAACAAGGTCACACTTCCTAGGAGATGTATGCTATCATCACTAAGAAGGGATTGTTTCTTAGGCAAGCAATGAGCGGGGGACCATATACCCCCCCTTAAAATGTTAGTGTACTTGCTACACTAACATTTTAAGGATATACAAAGGGATCACTTGCTAGAAGGAATACTCCTAACAGAAGGCTACCTAACCCCTTGCCCCCCAAGTGTAGGGACAAAGATGAGCCTAGATAGGTTATGATATGTTTCTCCTTATGAAAATGAAATATGATTGCATAAAGCCTATTTTATACCCTCATGCATAGTAGTGAGTGATGTGATACTACAACTACCGCATGACAAGGAGCAACAACTAATGTTATTGTTTAATTGAAAGGCTTTTTGATGTTTTTGTTACTTTTGAAGGAAAATAGCCAAGACCTCTTGTTGTTTCTTGCGTGTTAGGCTCTACAGGGACACAAATACCTTGTTCTTTCACTCTACATCCTTTTCCATTATAGCCAAACTATTTCAACAATTGATAACCTCTTCCATAAAGTTTTTCCATTTCTTTCGAGGAAGGTGGTTTTTCATAGTCACTTTCATCATAAGTAGATGTGTAATCTGAGTTCTCCTCAATACTAGAAGTTTTGAACACTTGTGTCTTGGTGTTTCAATGTCACATTATGTTGATACCACTGCAACTTCTTTCTCTTTTCTTTATTTTTGGTAATCTTGTATTCCCCCATGGATATAGGTGTGAAATTGAATGAACTCCCAACATCATCCAACAACTTTGTCACATTTGAAAGACACTCATCTTTTTCCTCGACTTGTAAAGTTGGTGTCAATGTGCTAAGAGGATTCATCATTCCTATTTTAGTTTGTAAACACTATTCAAATTTAGGATCAACTTTTATCGTGTAAACCTTATTATTGTATATGTACTTTAGTGAGCAATGAAGCGTTGAAGGAACTACATTCATTTCATGAATCCATGGTCTACCCAAGAGAAGATATATGAAATATCCTGGGGCATGACATGGATAAGAGTTTATAAAGTAACATTCAACTTTGACAAGTAATGTTATCACACCCCGTGATTGTTTTCCCGTGTTGTCAAAACCACGAATAGACAAATCAACTGGTTGGATTTTAGTCTTATCCACTCTAATTTTATCCAAAAGGTTCACACTACAAACATTAAGCCTTAAACTATTGTCAACAAAAGTATGCCTAATCCCAACCTTGTTAATAACAACTAATATAATCAAAGAATTATTTTGTTTTTATGTTCCAAAGGGGGTAACTTATGTTGATGAAAGATAATGTCCAAATTAGGTTGATTCATATTCTTAATCAAAGCCACCACATCATTTGGTTGTGTACTAAGAGGGATAACAACATTTTGCAAAGCCTTTTGAAGCATGTCATGGTAAGCAAGTGATGCTTGAATCAAATCCCATAAGGATATCTTAGCCAGAGTGTTACGAAGTTGCTCAACAAGATCAAATTATTTACCGCTATGTTGCGAAATGTTAGGTGCAGGTGGGAGATATGTTGAGGCAATGGGATGGAAGTTGGAATTTTCTTTGTTTGCTTATTGTTCCTAGTATTATATGTGGGAGTAACTATGTGGTAACTTGGATGTTACAACACATTATTACTAGTGAGGTGTCTTGTAAGGTTTTAAGATAGCATTTGAAGGTTTAGGAGGTCCAACAATTAGAGGACTTTTAGGATGTCCAAAAGGAGTTTTAGGAGGTCCAATAATCAAAGGATACCTAATAACCACTTGTGTGTTCATAACCTCAATGGATTTGATCTCTTGTCGATGATTTTATAATGAGGGGAATCTAAGGTGACCTTATTGTCTTCATCTAAGTAAGCCATCTTACTATCTTGTGAAAGAAATGTATCAATTATTTCATCCTATTTCACAACAATATCTTCCCAAGTATGAGAGATAGGGGAAGAGAAACAAACAAGATTCTTGTGATGCTCAATTAGTGGATCTTCTAAGACCACAGTACCTTCGTTAGAAGTAGGAGAGGTATCGGGAGAAGAACAACTATGATTGTCATGATTCTCTATGATTATATCATCTTACACTGAAATTTTCTCACAAGTGGGAGAGATGTTGGGAGATGAATCAAGATTAGGCAAAGTTATATTAAGAATGTGTCGATGATTTAACTCTTGTGTCAAGATACCATCACAACTAGGAGAGATTTTGGGAGAATGACTAGCATGCTTATCAATGATTTCATTTTTCTTCCTTAGATTGTGCTCATAAGTAGGGAGATTGCAATCATATAATCCATGCATTACCCTATGAAAACCACATCATCGAAAAGGAAACATGTTGCTATTTTCCTTATGGATTTGAAATGTGTTGTAACAATCCTAAGGTTTTGAATTTGTGCAAAAATGAAAACTAATCTACCAAAATTATGTAATGATTCAAAAAATGAAAACAATTGTTCTTCAAATCTAAAAATTTTAAGCACTGAAAAGCAACACTTTTTTTTTCAAATTTTGAAACAAATCAAGCAAAATGACACCTTTCTTGCACATGCAATAACATTATTTTTGAATTTCAAATCAAACATCTGCAAGCAAGAACAGAGTGAAACTACAGAGATATAAATATGTGAAGAGTTTCCCTAAGACACCTATAGCAAATGGATGCTCAAGGGCATCTAAGTCCCTAGAAGGTGTTCAAAA
>VDFB02000010.1:22752231-22886968 GCA_007258455.2 Sequoia sempervirens | reverse complement strand
CATTTCCTGGATCTTCCTGTATTACTAGTACGAGAAAATTGTTGGTCACATTTGTGGTGACCAAGGATTTTATTCCCATAAAGATAGAGAAGGTCCCAGGTACTTTAAAATGTTTTAATTATTATTATATATAATCCAATTGAAATTTACTTATTGATCACTCTTTTTAGACTATTGATCCCATGATCATTTTGTAGGAAATGATGTTTTTTATAAACATCTAAGTGATATTACATTGGAGCTCTTAGGGCCCACCATACGTACATGGTGGAATGCCCAAAATGAAGATTTAAAAGATGAGCTTATTAACCATTTAGTTGTTTTGTTTGGTGATAAAAAATTCAACCGAACCAAGGTCCTTAAGAAAGTTGGTACCTATCTAAAGAATGTGAGGGACCAATATAGGTCACATTTAGAGAAGAACAAAAGTCTGAGGCATCCTCCCTTGATTCCGGAGAGGGAGTGGAAGGACACAGTGTCCAGATGGAAAGGAGAAGGCTGAAAGAAAAAGGAAAAGAGACACCATAGGAGCCAAGGAAGGTATGTGATATAGAAGCATAAATCGCAATCTATTCAATATTAATTTCCACCATAAAGTAATTACATGCCTATTTGTTTTAAACATTCAAGCAATGATAATACTGCACATGACATTGGAATGCAGCCTGGTGAGGGTGGAGCAGAACGTGTAGATGAAGGTCATGGTGTGCATCCCGGTACTTTAGAGCATGTAGAGCGTGAACAACATGTTGAGCATGATCAGGCTAGAGAAGATCAGAAATATGATGTGGCCCCATCAGGTAAAGAGGACCACTCTAAAGTTCTTTTAAACATATTTAATTGCAATTGGTGTATTAATTAATGTAGCCTTTCGTGTTTCAACTTTAGAGCATGTAGAGCATGATCAACGTGTTGAGCATGTAGAGCATGATCAACGTGTTGAGCATGTAGAGCATGATCAACGTGTTGAGCATGATCAGGCTAGAGAAGATCAGGAACATGATGTGGCCCCATCAGGTAAAGAAGACCACCCTCATGTTCTCTTAGACATATTTAAGTTCAATTGGTGTATTAATTAATGTAACCTTTCATGTTTCAACTGCAAATCAGGATTTAGAGGGTGTTCAACATGTTGAGCATGAGTCTATAACAAGTTAGAACATGATGTGGAACCATGATGCAAGAGAACCACTCTAATGTTCTTTTAATTAATGAAATACTGTAACAATAATAATAAAACATATGGGTTTAAAATTTCTTTCTTATTTAGGTTGATCCCCCCTTGGAGTGAAGTCACGTCATGAAGCGGAGCGACTAGGCGTACATTAAGATGTGGCCCAGGAGAGCGAGAACAACTTCAAGGAGACGGATATTGATTTAAATGATCCTCCCACTTCAACTTTATGTAGCTTTCCAAAAACAAAAAGTGATTGTATTCATATCACTTGACAACCATATTTTTATAATATGTAAGTGAAAGAATAGATATTATATGTTAATGAATGAATGTGAATATGTTGAGTAATGAATGTTATATGTTAATGAATAGATGTTATATGTTATTAATGGATGAATGAATGATTAATGTTATGATTGGGTATGGGGGTAGAGGTGATGTGAGGGGAAGGAGGGGCCAAATGAGCTTCCAACATCGCGTACGTTAAACCCTGTTAAGTAGAAATATACAAGTATTCGAAACAAAGAGAAACTCAATAAGGTATGCACTTTTCAATATAAAGAAATGCATCGTTTGAAGCATCAAACCAATATGCGATCGTAAGTATGATCGATTCGTCCCATCTCCATATTGGTACATTTCCACAATTTTTTTTTTTTAAATTGATGCTTCGTCGCAATTTTGACGAAAACCACTGACGAATCAACAGAAAGGTTCGACGAAGTTTCTATAGCTGCGATGAAGGTTTCGTCGTAACTCCTTGCCCATTTCGTCGCCATTTCGACAAACTTTTGGTGTTCTTCCAACACTACTCCTTGCTAATTTTGTCGCAAAGTCGACGAACTCTTGGTGTTGTTTCGATGCTACTACTTGCCTATTTTGTCGCATGTTCGATGAACTTTTGGTGTTGTTTCGACGCTACTCCTTGCCCATTTCTTCGAAATTGCGATGAACGTCTGGTGTTGTTTCGACGCTACTCCTTGCCCATTTCGTCGAACTGGTGACAAAATTCTGGTGTAATTCGTCAGTGGATACACGAAGTGTTCGTCGATATTCCGACGAAAGGCTGAGCCATTTCACGATGCCGACGACCAATGATTCTTTGTCATTATTTCGATGTTTAATTCGTCATCGGCCTTTCGACAAAAAAATAGCGACGCAAATAATTTTTCCATTTCGTCTCATTTCTGACAAAGATTTTTCGAACGACTGACAAACAGCCGTCAAAAAATAGAGCCAAATTCAGTAGTGCCAAGACCCATTTAATGGGCATGATTGACAGCAAATGCTTGTTCTTCGTCATCCTCTTTAAGCACCTGGTAGAATTTTTTCCTAAAAAGGAAAACTAAGACTTATGTGACACTAGCCTAATTGGGGTGTTCATCTTGTCAGACTTTCTGCGAATACCTTAAAACTATCCCTGCAAAGCACCTAAGTCTAGTCTATATGAACGCTATGCAACTGCAAATGCTAAATTGCTACACCAATTACCTAATACCAATTCTGCCCAAATCGCTAAGTGTGATTTCACTACTGCTTAGATGCCTATTTATAGAAAAAGCGAGGAAAGGCATGGTAATACGCTTGCCATAAACGAGATATTAATTAAGTACCAACTTGAAATTTGTGCCCAGGCTTGCTCCAATCTCCCACCCAGTTGCATCTGTTGAGTACGGTTTGTTATGTGCAAAACTAATAAGGGCTAATTAATTAGCCTAAGCTAGTGGCAGCAATAGGTGGTGTTATGCACAGCCAAGGACTGAGGTGTCATCCTCCAGGTATTTTGTGTTTCCCAAGGTAGAACTCATATCTTTTCAAATGATGATCGCATATTTGGCTTAATCATTCCTTTTAGGATATTAATTGCCAACGCATACAAATGTTGAAATTGCTTGCAAAGTGTCAGCTCAAGTTCCAAGAAAATTGCGTTGTACATACGGTTGCTAATTATAATTATGAATTCTTGTCAAATCAAAATGGTAAGTAATTCATCTCGCACAAGCCAAGGGTTGGCGGTACATGCCGCATTAAATGCAAAAAATTTGACTCTCGTCTACCACCTTTAGAAAAGATCGCAAAATATTGCATGAAAAAGTATTAAAGCACTTAAAATTTTTCTTTTCAAAATGCTACTCAAAGTAGAAAGAAAAAAGTTCTAGAGCACAGCCAGAGCTGAGGAGAAATTGTAGAAAGAATCAAGCTAAAACAGAAAGCTTCTCGCAAATTAACAATGGCAGAAAGTTCAAGCTAGGGAGGTAGGCCAGTGGCGATGCAAAGATTAGCTAAAGCTTTGCGAGGAGCACCAATCATTAATGTCTTTGAAGATATTTTGTATGCTACGCCGGGTATTCCTAACAAGCCAAAATGGGAAAACACAAGGCAGCTAGACAAGCCCAAAATCTACAGAGACCAGAGCTTAGTTCATGAAGATTGGGATAATGTTCATGATCCTTTTCTTACAAAAAACCCTAAAGGATTGAGGGAATCGGCCTATGCACGAATGAAGGTGTCCAAATGGCCATTGTTGACTGCAAAAAAAGTATGGTTTAATAGGTTTCCTCAGTATATCGTCCCATCTGTACACTAATGCCCAGAATTGGTCGATGCAGCCATTAGGCGTTTCAATCCAAGTACCAGCACTATTGAGGGTCGAACTCTGTTGATTAACTCAGCGGCTACGATATGGAATATGTTGTATTCTAGACCCTGTGCAAAGAGGGATGGATGGTCATCAAAAGTACCCGAAAGGAAGTTCACACCTTCATTTATCCACAAATTGGGAATGTAGGTATCACCTCTCAGAGAAAATTAACAAGTACCAAGTTGAACGAAATTTCAAATTTGTCTCCTATCTTGCTCATATGTTTTTATATCAAAACCCTGATTTCTTTGATAAGCGGATAAAGTTGTCTATCTTTGACGAAAAGAAGAGGAAAAGGCCAGTTTATGTCTGGACCCCTCTCCTCTCTTCTACTTTTGATTATTACTCATTTTCAGGACTTGAGCTCATGACAGAACAAGATTTTTACAAGACCTCCTGTCTACGAAGATAAAGCTCATTAAGGCAAAAAAGAGACAAGATGTTCTGCTATTGGCGATTTAAACCAACTAATTTTCAAGGTAACCCACATCCCTCGGCCTTACTAGGAGCGAAGGCACAGCCCGCTTGAGGATGAAGATGAATTGTTGGTTGACTTGATTCATGTCCCCAAGGAAGACAGTAGGCCGATCAACAGTATTTTTGACGTGGTGGCGGATTAAATTCACCTCAAAATGGGAAAAAATTGTACAATCAGCTGAGAAATGAAGAGGAATGAACTAATGAAAGGATCCAAATCACTTCTAGATATATCACCAAGAAAATAAACATGGCTTGATGAATCCTTATGAAAGCGTAAAGGAGGATAAATGATTTGATGAGCTTTGAGATAATGAGCACCCTGCTTCCGACTCAAGCGATAGCGGAAGCGACGCCCCCGATAAAGGAGAAGAGTAGGCAAAAGAGGAAGTTGAGACATCAGCGTCCTCTGCCCAGCAAAAAAGGAAGTCTACAGGGCAATTTTCTATGTCGCTTCAAATGTGCAACTGAATATGTCATGAGCCTTGCAGACACTCACCTGGGCCTTGAAAGCAACAAAAGTTCCCCAGCAACAACAACCAAAGACTATAGAAGTGTGAGACACCCCACCTGCTAAGCGACAGCGCACGGAAGCAATTCAAGGAGAAGGACCGCAAGTAGCCACCGCAAGCCAGTGCTCACAGCAAGCCACGAAGTTGAAGTAATTGAACATCCAGCAACAAGCAGAGCACCGTCAATGTCCAGTCAATAGGTAATTTTTGCTTCTGCTTTTCTTACTTCTCAATCTTTGGTGTCCTCTTTCATTCCCGCAGCACCCATTACTACAAGTGTCAGCCCTACTTTATCTGCCCCTACCACAATGTTTGCGGGAGGTTTCTCCCAAGTCGCCCAAACTAGACCATTTATCTTAATGCCTCCGCGAACCTTAACATCGGCCATCGCTGCTCAATCTCTCCTCACGTCTCTTGTTGAAAGCTCGGCCACCATTGGCACTCCTATTGCCTCTGCTACCTCGGGTCCAACCTAGTATGCCTAGAAAATGGACTTGATTATGACTCACCCCATCACCACAATTGATGAGCCCTTCTACCAGTTCGCAGACCGAACTATGGAAGGTTCCCTTTTTCTCCCCAAAAATTGTTAATCTTCCACAAAAGAAAACGCAAGGGCCTTCTACACTTGTATTCCCTTTTTCCCTCCCTCCTGGTACACCTATCGTTGGTGGGTTGGTTCAGTCGCCAATCGAATTCATATCCCAAGGAGAAACCACAAATCAAATGTGAACCCTCATGATCCAAAAGCGAAAAGCAAAGGATGATAAAAAGGAGGCGAAGTCCAAGGTGTATACAGTTTACAATGAAGAGCAACAAATGTTGAATTTCGCCACCATGTACCCAAATGTTGTCAAACCACAGGGGGAGATGTTGTCGGGCGATTACGACATGTATGCCATGGGGCTTGATCTGACCGCAACCCGGTTGCAGGATAAGGTGGAACTCATGGAGGAAATGCGGCGGGTGGTGACAACTGAATTTCTGAAGTCTGGCTGTTAATTGAAGAAAAAGGAGTAGCTAAAGCTTATGAAGGAAAGGGTCAATTTCCTGGAAACGAAGGAGAAATCACTAGAAGCAGAAGTTGTGCGCTTGTCTGAGAAAGTGCGAGCAGGGGAGTTGGAGTAGAGAAAACTCCAAAAAGGGCTCAATAGGTCCCAATCTGTTGACCCCACATTGCTCAACGAGCTACAGGCGAGGAACCAGAAATATCAGAGCCAATTGACTTTGACAGAGCAAAATCTGCAACATAAGGATAAAGAGATAGCAGCTCAATGCGCTCTATATGAGAAAAGAATTAGAAAAGAATCATATGGAATTTTTGGGCCAAAAGGCCTAGTTAGAAAAGGAGCTTCAAGAGACAAAGTTGAATCCTTTGGAATAGGTGAGAGGTGATGCAGAGAAAAAGGTCATTTGGCTATGGTTAAAGATGGTCCCTTCTGTTGAAGGTGGTACTATATGGTCAGAAATCAAGAGTAGAGCAGTTCTAAAGCATACTTTGCTAAGTGAGTGAAAAAGATGCGCAACATTGAGCAACAGATGCCCGTGTAGGAGCAAGATCTAATCTAATTCGAGATTTCACCGAATGGCCTTTGCCTTGGCGGGCGATTCGGCCCATACTCATCGTGCGCATAAGTTCATATCATTGCTCCTCACTACTGACACAAAATTGGCAGCTGTGCCGCTTGTCTATGAATTGTGCACTATGTTGTCTTTATTTTGCACCTGATAGATCCGACTAAATGTTGTGTTTCGAATCTTTTCATTACAATGGCCGAGGGAGATCTTGCCTCGACATCATTAAGAACTTCAAATCTTCACAATTGTTGCTTGCCAAGTGGTGGAAGGCTTGCTATAAATACTGCTGGTTTGCTTCAGAGGAAGGGTTCTAAAGGTTCCAATGTTCAAGGACAAGTTGGAGATCACAAAATTTCACCAGTTTTTAGAATTACAGGATTTTTGAAGAGACTAGGCCTTTGTATTGTTTAGATATTGCAAGAACCACAGACTATGCATATTCGGCCTCTCTGTTTTTATGCTATTGATAAACTTTTGTTGTGTCATTATTGTTTGAATGGTTTATTTGTCGTACTTCTATAATTTGATGCAAGTTTGTTGGTTTAATCATTCTTTCGACTCTTCTTTTCAGTAAATGGGTGTGATTATTTTTATATCATTGAATGAGTTGTTTCAACAAAAATTTAATTTCTGTTATTCTAGACACAGAAATTGCTAAGCAGACCCTTAAAAGAACAAAGAATAGGTTTATCGTGCTTTTTTTCTAAATTTTGGTGCATCACCTAGTTAAATTCTTTATTTTATATATGCTTATGTTTCCCATTCCTAAACCCCATTTACAGAAGAAGTCGACTTCTTTAAAAATTCAGAGGTCACTCAATTTAGCGCAATAAGTCCCCCATAAACTGAGTAT
Organism: Sequoia sempervirens; assembly: GCA_007258455.2. Classification (NCBI taxonomy): domain Eukaryota; kingdom Viridiplantae; phylum Streptophyta; class Pinopsida; order Cupressales; family Cupressaceae; genus Sequoia; species Sequoia sempervirens. The sequence continues at coordinate 22,879,730 of VDFB02000010.1, read as the reverse complement.
TCCCACAAAGGGTTGTTATCTTGCCAATTTTTGGCATCAACAATATGACTGTAACATTTCCAATATAAACCCTAGGGAAACAGAAATGGTAAACTATGACTTAATATTTCCAGTATAAACCCTAGGGAAAAAAAAATGAAAAACATGAAAGTAGAAAGCAAACCAAAAATTCAAGACTAAAAAAGTGTATGAGAAAGACTTTGGAAACAGGCGCCGGTAGCAATACAAAAAAAATTTGAAATGTCGCTCACTGCAAAATAAAAAGTTCCAAGTAGTTTTCACGGCTAAACAATTGCACTCAGGCCTTTCATCCCTATTTGTTAGCATGCATCCTCGACACTTAGCCTTTCTCCATCATGCCTTGTCCTTATTGCCTGGTTTGGAATTGGTCTTTGTCTTTGTCTAGGGGCATCACTGTGTTAGGTTTGGTCTCTTGGATATGCTTGTCTTTATGACACCTCGCAAACGGTGTTTTTCAACACTAACTTAACTATGTTTTTCAACACAACCCCTGACATCGTGTGTTTTTCAACACTTATCAGTTTGGTCTTATCCAGTTCGGTCATGTGATCTTACCTACTTGCAAGCATTGATCCTTATCCTCGGAACTCAGTATCAGTTTCACACTTAAAAATTTTTAATTGCAACACTTAATGCTTGAGATATGCCATGATCTTTTCTTTGTGTGTGATTGATATTGATTTTCGTTGAGTGTCCTTGTCTAATAAGTCTCTCATGATGCATAGCTAGAGGACTTGGGGCATGGGGCATGTTTTTATTTGCTTTCTGCTTGTGGGTATTGTCTTGAACCTCTTCAATGTATCTTGTTGTCTCCTTGATACACTTAAGAGATTTATGGCATCATCCTTGAATGTTTTTGCACAACCATTCTCATGGTAATCCATTTAAAATCTGATTTGTTGTTTGATGCTCATCACATGCCTTCATATTTCATAGTTGTTTGTGACTTGATGATTTTGAAGTTGGCCCAATGATGAGGAATGATCGGCATACATGCATGTGGGCCCCAACAAGCGCATGTCCCTCGCATCATTAGGGTGATTGGGCATAATTGGTGATTCTGAACCTGGAAGATTTATTTGTGGAACCTAAAAATGTGAAATAATGTTCAAAACATGTGATCAGGAGGGATCCCAAATCGATTCAATTGTTCATTCTTTGACTTATCAAACATTAGTCTCAACCTAAAAGCACCTAGACTTTGGGCATTTATTTAATTTGTCAACATGAGATTTCGCAGTATACATTAGAAATTCTTCTATTTAGTTGGAATGCTTAAAAGGGAAATGAATTGATGTTTCTATGTTTTTGCCTTTTCCACTTTTGCCTATAAAGAGCCCTCTGAATTTTTACATCTTATGCTACAAATTTTCTTGAATTTTTCATTTGAGATTACACATTAGTTTGATTTTATAAACATCTTAGTTTTAGAGCATTAGTTTAATGCTTAATCTTCATAGTAGATTAATTTGCAAAGTGGCATTGCATGTAGATCAATTTTCATTTCAATAAATTAGTTTTGTTTATTGCATTTTATCATTTAGATTAGTTTTCATTGTTGCATTGCAAGAATAGGATTCATGGAGATTGGCATTCTTGCTTCTCCTCTTTGAATAGATTGTATTTGTAGGAGTAACTGGGTCAATCTGAGGGCCACAATATCAATCCCTGCTCTTCTCGGATAGAGAGCTGTGAATTGATTTGCAAGGACTCATTATTGAGTATCCTTGCATGCAAGGATTCACAGAAGTATAACATATTTTCAGTTATACAGTGTATAGATCTCTAATTACAAACATAGCAATAAATAGTCTTGAAAATATTGTAAGTCAACAAAGAACATATTTAATGAAAGCCTTGAAATATAAAAATATAAATATTAAAAAATACTATTTTTTTTAAATTACAAAAAGAACCAAATCACAAAATAATGGGAAGAAAAAAAATTAACATAAACAAAATGCATATTTAACTTGCTTAAAGAACAAAATAAAATACTAAATAGTCTTTAAAAATAATTGACATCACTTGCATATTGAAGAAAAGTAATAATGTACATGATGCAATACTAACGTGGAAAACCATAAATTAGAGAAACTAGAAAATCAATCCAAAGAGGGATCGAGGAACACGTGAATTTTATATCATACCATTAATCATAGGATTCATTAGATCACTAATACTTCTTGCTGACATGGGGTAATTTCATTTTATCAATTTTGGTGTTTGTTTCTCATGTATAGCTCTTTTACATTATGTATTTAAGAATTAAAAGTCAATCTAAACATTTCTTCATCAAAAAGGATAATTCTAAAGAATCCTTTGAATATTTTGCATATTTTTTTCAACAAAATTTTCTTTTTATAGAGATATCAAATTAGATTTCTTAAAATCAAAATTCTTTTGTTATGACCCCTTTTTCTAAAGAAGAGGTAAAATATGCTATGTTGCTAATGCAAAAAGGCAAAGCTCCAAGCCTTTGATAGCTTCCCAACTACCTTCTTTTAGCACTTGAGCCTCAAGGTATTTTTTAGGTTATGTTAACCTTCTAGGAGTATTCATCAAGGGTATTTTTTATCTCCTTTTCTTTTCATCATTATGGAAAAAGCTTCAAAAAGATCTATTTATTTTATTTAGCTCAGATAACAAATAAAAGGGATTAAAGTTGTGGAGGACTCAAATTCTTCTACACATCAACAATTTGTGTATACCATTTTATTTGAAGTGGCAACTTTGGCTGAAGTTCATACATTGAAAGAAATTTTGGCCTCTTACATTGTGAATCAAAATTTGAATTCATCTTTGCAAATGTCTCCTCTTAAAATGGCAACTTTGGCTGAAGTTCATACATTGAAAGAAATTTTGGTCTCTTACATTGTGAATCAAAATTTGAATTCATCTTTGCAAATGTCTCCTCTTAAAATGGCAACTTTGGCTGAAGTTCATACATTGAAAGAAATTTTGGCCTCTTACATTGTGAATCAAAATTTGAATTCATCTTTGCAAATGTCTCCTCTTTGTTGTAAGGTAGGATTGCAAGTACTCATTTTCACATTGTCACTCTCCCACGCATCTTGGAGTTCTTTTTATGTGAGAGCAAGGAGAGTTTTGTTGTGAAAAGTTTAGTGAATGCCTTCTAAATTAGACTTGCTTCTTGGAAGAGGAAATGGTTTTCTTTAGCAAGCTAAATTCAATTAATCAAATCCAATCTTTCTACTCTACCCATTTATCTAATGTCTGCTCTCAAAACCCTAATTGTTATAAAAAATAGAAAAGATTATGAGGTCTTTTTGGTAGGAAGCTCGAGATCAAAGGAAAGTTCCTTTGGTTGGGTGGGATAAGGTTTGCTCCTATAAAGGTGATGGTGGGTTAGGGATTATGAGTCCTGAAAAGAAAAACTCGGGTGCAAATTTGGTTTGGGTAATGTGTTTACAATCTTTTGTATTAAATGAAGTCAATTGCTCAAAAAAAAATTGAATTTGAATGGATCCTAGAAATATTCTATCAATGGCAAATCCCTAGGTGATTCTCGTATCTTTGACCTTTAGGTAGTATCCATTTTTTAGTTCGTTTGGATTTGTCTAGAGGACGATTCCATCATGATCATAAATGTTGTATCCGAGAGGCATTCCCCTAATTGGAAGATCAACATCATTTAAAACAAGCATGTGGAGTCCTTAACTCATTTCAAATTCTAAAATTCTATTGCTGATTTTCTAGCGAACTTTGGTATCGACTATTAAAAGATTTAACTTAAGGGGAATCCTTGGACATATAGTAGGTCCTAAGTAAAGTGTGAATCAATTCCTATAAGGGGCCTTCGAGTTCTTAAAACTCGGACCCTTTTTCAAGACTCTTTCTTATGATTAATAAATTTCAAGCCACATTTACTTTCCATCATAGCATACTGATCGTGAAAGACTTTAACATTTCTTTTTCTACGTGGTAAGCGATGAAGCCCCATCTTCGCATGCATTAAAATGATTGAGTTCGTTTGGTGTGCGTAGGTGTGGGATGGAGCTGCTGTTTTATTCTTTACAAGAAAGAGATCTCTTTCAGAGGGCCTATCTCAGAGGTCACCTGAATAAGATTTTCATCACATGACGGTTTTGGTGATGCGGCAATCAAGGACATTCTAGATGGGTACTACTAGGAGCTGGGACACATTGTACGCACAGCCGGAAAACTGATTTTCTTGATCTGGTTTAAAATAAGCCAATGGTCAAGCAAGTGGCAGATGCTTGGCTAGATTAGAATTCAATGGTGGGATAAACAAATTCTTGGCTGTGTTGAAATCTGCAGCGGAAGGCGCTGCCTATCTACTTGAGTTCAAAGGCACTGTTCCAATGGGATTCTTTCGTGAGCTAGAGCAGTAGTTTCAATCTTTGGCAAAATAGGTGGAGTCAACTCGGGCACTACTGGTTAAAGAGAAAGTGGGGGCTATTTCTGATTATAACTTCGACGCTTTGAACAGGCCCTTTTCCTAGCGGCTCCTCTAATGGATCATGATCAATTTGCCAGGTCCAAAAAGTTCGCTGCAGCATTGTTGAAAATTGTGCGGTTAATGCTCCTGGAGAACCATCTGGCATCATCAGTTAGGTGGAAATCACCCCATGGGTTATGGTGTGGTAATGTTAGATGAATCATTTGTTTCCTTCTATTCTCTATATTTCCCCATTTTTCTGTTTTCCTTCTATCATCCATCTTTCCCATTGGTTATGGGGTGATAATATTGGATGAATAATTTGTTTCCTTCTATTCACTATATTTTCCCATTTTTGTTTTCCTTCTATTCCCCGCCTTTCCTAATTTTTGTTTTCACTGGGATTTTAATGCTATGTTATAGGGATGATGGTCGGTCAATGCTTCTTTTTTTCGCTTATGATGGGAGAGGAACTCAATTCCCTCCCTCACCAAATAAAAGTTCTAAAGAATGATCATTACACAAATCCACATTCGTTGAAAATCTTCAATCATGTATCATATCCAATACAAGTTCTGCATATTCTTCTTATGCATCGGTACTAGAGCAAATTTATTACAACGTAACAATTCACAACTTTAACACTAAAATGGTAAATACTGTGATTAGACATATGTACCTCGAATAAAAACAACACAAGCATGTAATTAGACATATGTGATTATGTGATTAGACATACTTGCGAAGTAACATCCACTCACACGTCACAAAATACATGAATACAATAGCAGATACTAAGGTGATTCAGCTAACTGGTGATCCGGATGGTGAAGGCTGGTTCATAACAGTTTGAATGAATATACAACGTTGATACTCTGGTTATTTAAACATATTTAGCCGCTTTTATAGCAACAATGTTAGTACACAAGTCATTTGCTGCCAACAGACGCTCTCCACTAACTTTCCCTCTTCTAATGAATCGGTTCTAGAGAAACTTAAAAGCTAGTGGCTAGAAATTAATACAGTTTCTGACTCAATGTAGAGATGTGCCCCATCTCACATCCAGCATATCCAATGTTAAGTTCATCAAACCATATGCATTTGTATTCTACCGTAAATAATAAGATAAGCTACAGATATAATCAGCATGAAAGCATAACGTAACTGAAGATCAAAGCATAATGTAACTGAGGTCAATCACAATGCCATACGAACAAAAAAGCCTAGAAATGTACTTCAAAGTTATATTTTAACAGCAAATGTAATAAAAAGCATAATGTAACTGAGATCAGTCACAATATGACATAAGAACAAAAAAATTGCAAATATATTTCAAAATCATATTTTAACTGTAAGTGTAATATTTAACACTAAAACTTGCCATTGACGCAACCAAGTAACAATCTATATGAATTGCTGATTATTAAATTAACTCTGCCCAGTTCCAATACTGATACAAAATGGGTAGAAAAAATGTCTATCATTCTTCCTTGAGAAAGCCATCAACTCCCTTCACTTGGATTGACAATACCACTATGAAATAAAATGTAAACTACAAAGTTGATCCGAAATGGCATCAGAGACACTGTCAGAACCTTGGACGTTTGTTGTAATCATAGACAGGAGCATTAACAGCTTGTCCTTGTGCAACTGGCTGGAAAACAGCAGCTGCGGGTACAGGTTGCTGTTGCTGGTATCCATCTCCAACAGGTACCACAGGTTTATCATATACAGTAGAAACTGTAGCTGGAACGGGTTGTTGGTATCCTGTCGCAGCAGGTTGATGCTGATAAGGCTGAACATTAGTTTGCATCTGATAACCAGTAGGTGGTACTGCAGTCTGCTGTTGATAAGCTGTTGCTGTCATTGCCTGGTTTTGCTGATAGGCCCCAGCTCCAGTAGCAACTTGCTGTGGATAATTTGTTGGCATCTGTTGCTGATAATTGTAAGTCATCTGCTAAAGATAGATATTAAAAAAACACAAAGATTTAGTTATAAATTTGAGTGATAAATCTAATACCTTTCATTAAAGATGGCAGTAACTTCAAAATGAAGCCAAAAACATACTTGATTTTGTGAACCAGATTCCATTTGATCAGCAGATCGCTTTTGTCCAACATCTGGTGTCACTACAGGCTGCTGCACAAAAATTGCATGTCCTTATTTTTAAAAACTCAGTCAAGGATAAATGAAAACTGATTTTAACCTCTTTTCTTTCTATACATGATTAAATCTAAATAACAAGATTTTTGGCCCGCATGTATATTGCAAAATAAATTAATCTGTCCGAAAAAAGGTTCCCATGATGACCATTTGCTTCATCTAATGACTTTCCAAGCTACATGCTTCACTTATTTTCATGAGGATCCATTACTTGCCAAATTATTTCCTACAAGCTTTAATGGTGCTTTTGCAAGGTTCTATGCATTGCCTCACACTTCTATCACTTCATTTACAATTAACAATATTGATCCCAAGACATCAATCACTCAACTCATACAATACAAACTAGAATAACAAAGGGCCAATTAAGGATTATATTTTCATGTTTCAAACTTGAACTACTAATATGAGATTTGTAGCATAGGATGATGAGCTGAATTTATATTTATTGGCTATTTACTCCCCCTCGTTAAAGGACGAGTGATTTGGCACATGTTTGGGCTACATGTTATTATGTCATGGTATTTAAAGACATTCAACGTGCACTTAATTTCATAAGGAAGAACATGTGACATCAAAAAGAATCATTAGAGCACATTGTGATTTGAAAGAGGGAGGGAATCAGATCCACAACAACTAAATGTCGGCAAATGTTCTATTCAATATTTCTCGATGTCATTAACCTAGCCTGCCAAATGGGTTTGACCCTATGTTCCACCAAGTTTCCAAGATGAGAATGCTAGGGGACAAGGAAATGCAGTTCAGGGACGAACTTTTTTTAGGCTATTTTAAGAGATGACAAGGGACACCTACTAGAAAATAGGGAAAAATTTTAAAATAAGGAAATTTCAAATATTCATATGATAACATTGAGAAGGCGTTCATCATACACATTAGAGTTGAGTTAAGAATTCACGAGCAAACAAATTAACAAAATTCAATTGCTTTCATTTGAAGAAGAATCTTTCAACCAATGCTTGCCAATGTGCTTTTGACATTCAAGAAGACTCTTCTCCTCAACCTTCTCACATTCTCCTAGATCAAACTTCTGAGTCTCCTCATAAAATGGCAAAGTGAAAGCACTTTCTAGAGGATCAGGTTTGCAAATTACTTGGTCACTCATTGATATCCTCCTTTTTCTAGGGTCGTGGTGCTTGACACATGCAAGGACAAATTCTTGACTTCAAGTGAAAACAGGATAAAGGCTGCTATTCCATAAACTTTTTTGCTATTTTACTCATATTTTTGATCTTCTCCTCCAATCCCAATTCTTGCATTTTGACATGTTCTAGACCAATCCTTGATTTATAGTAAATGAAACCCCGCGTTACTTAGACGTCCCCGTCTAAGAGACTTGGGGGGGACGTCCCCCCCACCAGTGCTGCCATCCCACCACCAGTGTCGCCATCTCCAAGACACTGCTAGGACTTCAAGGACGTTGGGGTGTCCTCAAGATGCCTAGGGGACTCCTAGTTGTCTCCAAGATGTATAATTCTTATACATCTTTTTATAACACTATTTTTTCAAGCACTATATGTATTTCAGCACCCGGCCACCGTCCCCCCACCGTCCCCAAACTTAGGCCCTTGGTCCCCCCGTCCTCGAAACCCGTCCCCACATCCCCCCATCTGGAAACTCCATGGAACTATGAGGATATATGAACAGCTGTTGTTTGGTATATGTAGTGATCAAATTGTTGAGCAAACCCTTCTACAACTGTCACAAAACTAATGTGAGAAATGCTGCTCTCCATTACTTATTTCAGTAAAAAAAGACAGAAAAATATCTCCTCAAATTCAATGATATGACTGCTGTTATAAAGCTGATATCTTGCCTTAGAATGACTGAAAATCTGCTGAAACTGTAATGGAAAAAACATTAAAATAATTTTTCATTGATTTTGGATTTTCTACAACAAAAAGTGAGTGTTTTTAACTGGGGCCAGCAAGCCTTCCCCGGACAGCAAGACATCATTGACATTCCCGGCTGTCTTGGACACACGGACATCACTGTGAAGTCCCACATTTCCAGGGTGTTTCTGGAACAGCTAGGGCAAATTTTTTTATCATGGATGGCAGGAGATGTTTCTGAGGCATCCACAGAATGTCCCTGGCACAGGTCCGGGGCAAAAAGGGACACGGGCTTGACCAGGAAGAAACTGTTCACCTATTGAGTCAGAAAACTCCCAAATGGTGTCCCTAGACAGCACCTTGACAATTAAGATATCAGGAAGGTGAAGGCAAACAACTTTTTAGGCGTACATTCTGTCAGTTCATCCCTGCATGTCACAGATTACTTTTGCATGATACCTACCACTCAGGATAGACTCCATGGCACTGCGAATTGAACCACAGAGGCTTCTGAGACGATAGAGATTCTAAGACTGTCACCAAACTGAGGGCATTAAATATTAAACTATGGCAAAGTGACTCTGCACAGCTTCAGCATCACTTTTAAAAATTTAAAGCTAAGTAAGCCTAACCGCTTGCTTAATTATTGCATTTACTTCAGTTCAATTATCAGTCCCAACTAATCAATCCAGGTTAAATTTGTGCTCACTGATTGCATTTAATTATTTGGCCTAGCTTATTTATGTAAAGCATTTTTTAATTGCTTTACAGTAGTGAAGGAGAGCACTTAAAGCTGTCTCTTTCAGAGCTGTCATTGTTTCAATGCTATTGTGCAATTGCTCAATAATTTTCAGATTTTCTTACCATGAATCATTTTAGAACACAGCATAGTTCCTACTCCAGCTCACCTAGTCAGGTTTCACAATGAATCATTGTGAGATATGTAAAATGTTTTACTCAAAGTTGTCATATTTATTTGCCAACATAATTGACAAAGGACGTAGGGCTAAACATTTAGGTGTTTAAAATAAATTATGTAACACCCCCCTGGTTTAATTAAATGTTTGATCTATATAATGCAGAATTTGCACATAATCTATTTCCAGCTATTTGGAAAGAACAATTCAAATTCCTTGCAAAGACTAGAAATAGACTCAATGGCAAACTTCTGGAAAATAACACTAATTTGAAACAGTTGAACCATAAATCCTAGGAGTATACAATAGAAAGTTTATGTAACAATGAGATGCATATCCTCTAAATGAAAAAGTGAGAATCAATAGAAAAGTTATGTCATGTAAGTTTTTGGTGTTGGATGCAATTCATTTAAAACAAAGAGATTCATGGAGCAGACTAACTACAATACTATATTGACAAAAAACGCAAACCAGCAATAACAATTCTGAAATTGTAAAAATCCAAATTTATAAATAGCAAGTAGTTGCAAAAATGTAGCGAGTAAATTACAAAATTATTAGCTCACATTACATACAGATAGGCTACACTCTATATAAGAAAACAAAAAACATTAAAATCACCTCATTATAAGAAGTTGCCACCTGAGGTTGCTGCTGCTGTTGCTGTTGTGGATAGCTTGCCTACAAAAAAAGGGCATAACGGCATAACCCATTCACAGAAAATTAGTAAAAATTATACAACTTAAAAACCCAGAAGAAGTTGACATGAATAAATGTCAACTCACAGCTTGTTGATAAGCTGCCTGGCTTGCATAGTATGCAGCCCACTGAGCCTCCAGGCTTTGTTGTGATGTTCCAACGACATTTGAGGTTTGTGCAGCACCAGATGCAACTTGGGCAACACTCTGCTGCTGCTGCTGCTGCTGCATTAAATAGATTATAGTACCATAACAAATCAATCTTAAAAATACATCTAAAAAAATTATAATACAAAATTTAGTCTACCATACACTTCACACCGACTACCATACATGTGAAAGATCCTATGTTGCAGGGTTCGTACCCACAGGCCTCGAACCCGGTTTGGGTGCGAACCTGGTACGGGTTCACCTGTGGGTACGTGCTGGGTACGCACAGGGTGTGTGCCGAGCCCTATGGGTTCTCCCGGGTGCGCGCAAGAGAACCCACAGGGCTGGGCACGCATCCTGTGCATACCCAGCGCGAACCTGGCCCAATGGTGCGCGGACCCGGGGGTACCAGCCACGTACCTGGGCGTACCTAGGAGAACCCACGGCCCAGCACTTAAAAAGTGGGCCCAAAGTCAAATAAAAAGCAATTTTTTTATTATTATTTTGCCTCTTAACCCTAAAACGACCCATTATGAGGCCTTTCAACACTAAAATATTTCATTTTTACCTCTCATTTTACTCTCCATATTTTCTCTCCATCTTGGCATTTTGAAGGGAGGTGATTGTATTCGAAGGAGATCGATCGTGGAGTGGCAAATAGCTTCTACAAAGGAGATTTAAGTGTTTAAGGTATGCATTTAAACCCCATTCTTTAATATTTTGATGAATTTTTTTAAGTTTCTTAGTTTTTGATGGATTTTTTCAAGTTTGTGAAGAAGTTTTTCAAGTATATTTTCTTTTTTCATTTTTTTTATAGATTGCAACAATGGCCAGCAGTCAAAGTTCAAAAAATTGATAAAGGATCTCCTTTATGGAGTCATACCACAAGAATTTCACAAATTCCTGGAGGTGGGGGGTTTGTCTGGAAGTGTAATTTTTGCAATACACAATATAATAGCTCCTATTACCGAGTGAAACTTCATTTTATGGGCCCTGGAGGTAAAGGGATTAATATGTGTGAGGGCCCAGATAAGAAAGGGTTGTCTGCTGTACAAATAGCAGCATTTATAAAAGAACAAGAAGATGCTGACAAATTGGTTGCAAGAGGAAAAGAAAGTAGTTATAGTTCCGGAAAGAAAAAAACAACAACATTACCCACTCAGATAGTTAGGCCCTCTAGACATCCCTTCTTGTCTATACCCTCTACGGAAGAAGAAGATGAAGAACCACAAACCACCACCCGCAAGAGAGGTCCATTAGAGAAGGCATTTAAAATGGAGGCAAGAGATATTGCTGAAGAAAAAATTGCACGTTGCCTCTATGCCAATGGTCTTCCATTCAACTTGGTGAGATCACCATATTGGCGGGACATGGTGTCAGCAATAAATAGTGCACCTCCTGGTCTCACAAGTCCTGGGTATGAAAAGGTGCAAACCACCTTATTGCAAAAAGAGAAGAAATCTATAGAGGCCCAACTAAAACCAATTAGAGATTCTTGGGTTGAAACAGGCGTATCTATTGTTTCCGATGGATGGAAAGATTGCAAAAACCGTCCATTGATTAATGCTATTGCAGTGTCCCCCAAGGGGGCAATGTTTTTGAGGGCGGTTGACTGTGAAGGGGAAGTGAAAGATGCAGAGTTCATTTCCAGGATTCTCATTGACTCCATGGAGATGGTGGGTAGTGAAAATGTTGTCCAAGTAATTACGGACAATGCAAAAGTTTGCAGGGCTGCAAGTGCTTTGGTAGAGGCTAGATATGAGCACATCTTTTGGACACCGTGCACCGTACACTCCCTCAATTTTGTGATGCAAGCAATTGGCAACCAAATAGAGTGGGTGAAAGAAATATACCACCCCTAAAAAAAATTTGCCCGTACCCATGTACCGGGTTCTCGTACCCGAACCCGTCCCCGTCCCCGAACCGGTAACTTAGGAAAGATCATCTCTGTTGTTAGGATGAACTCAAATGACTAATCATAACTTTTAACAAAGATTCCTGAAAGAAAAATATAAATTTCTATGCCTGTATATTCTTAAAGTAATAAAAAATATTCATAGCACACACAAAAAGTGCAATACAAGGACTTAAGTAAACATACTGATCAACTTCATAATTCTGAAATATTAGAGTGATCTACATACCTGTTGATTGTAATAGGCTGTATATGCTTGTTGTTGAGACCCATCCTGGGACTGTGCTGTTAGAATACCCGCTGCATTAGCTACCGGAGCAGCTGCATTTATTTGTTGATATTGTGGAGCATTGCTTTGAGGAGTTGGCTGGTTATATGGTTGGCTATACTGAGCTTGCACCTGTGGTTGAGTAGCCTGCTGGTATTGTTGAGTATTAATTTGAGATGCTGGCTGGTTATATGGTTGGCTGTACTGTTGTTGAGCTGGTGCTCCATACTGTTGGCCATACTGCTGTGCATATGGTTGCACATAAGCATATGGTTGAGGTTGAATTGCCTACGAATCATAAAAATCTTAAAACATTAGAGGAAACTAAAAAATACATACAAAAGCAAAACTAACTCCTAAATAAATATAGTATAGATTTTTAGGACGCTGCCAAGTAAGACACCAATTTACATGGGAATTATTCTTCTATTTGCCTTGTATAGTGCTCAATGAGGTGTATAACCCTACCCCTTCTGGATTTGGACCTATGACCTCCAGTATCAAGTAAAAATTACCCAGTGAATGAGACCTAAAATTTACAATCATATAATAAATCTTCTATCTCCATAACAATCCATGGATACTAACCTTTCTCATTATGAAAGGAAGGTAAAAGCGGAGGCTAACACAGATCAATGAAATGGAAGAAAGGGAAAGGTTCAGAGGTTGAATATTTCAGGTAGAGATGATGCATATGGAAGGTTGCCTGACAAGTCAAGTTGGTGATAGGTCAGTCACATTCACTTCCAATAACCAGCAGATTTAAAAGACATAATCTCACCAATTTTGCAACTTGAGTTCCTTAGATGCACCTACAAGGCCACCTTACTGGGGAAAAACTGTCTGTAGCTTTCTTAAAGTTGAACAAATAAAATTTATTATATTTCTCATTGCAAGGCAGAAGGAAAAACAATTTTTCTCAGAACAAAGGTAAAAATGAACAAATGAAGCCTCAAATGAAAGATTGCTCATTCATATAGATGGGGAAAATATGAAAGTATTTAGAACCTTATGAATTAAAAACCACATCAATGCCACAAGATCTACAATTTTTTACCATAATGTGATAAGTGACAGAATGGTCAAACCTTAACTGCCAATATATGTGACTATAGAATGCTCATTGTTATAAGTTATAATCATTCATGAGAACAAGAAGGTGCAATTAATTTTTTCCAGAATGCTTCTGTAAATAACTGATACACGTACATAGCACAACTGAGTAGATAGCAAAACCAAATCAATAGGTTTAATGCCTTGTCATACCGATTCTTGTTGTGCAGGCTGTTGCTGGTAATATTGTGCACTTTGAGAGTACTGCAGAACAAAGAGAGATCCACATATGATTCTTGTAAATAGATTAGATGTTACTCGATGGAAATGACAACTTCCTAGTTCTTAACAATGATAGAACACAGACCTGCCCCTGCTGCTGTTGTTGTGGTTGCTGTGACTGAATATAACCTTGTGTTGGTTGTGAATAGTACTGTGTATATGGCTGTTGAGTGTTCTGTCCAAGCTGTTGCTGAAGAAATAAACATATATGAGAATAATAAAGAACAAATAACCATCTAATTACAGCATTCAAATATTAATCAGCCATGTAATGCAACACAAAATATTTTATGACTAACAAAGATTTCTAAAAACCATAGAATAATTGAAACTCAAAAAAACTATATCTGGCAATTAAAATATAATAGGAGGAACAAATATACTTCAGAATCAATCAAACATTTTATATACATGCATAGAGTATTGTCAATTGAAAAAGAAAAAAAAATTCTAACCTGATATTGTGTTTGTATTGCAGTTTGTTGCTGCTGGGTTTGTTGATGATATTGTTGCTGATAACCATACTGTGAATCACCCTGCTTGAATGCATTATCTACTGTCTGCTGAGTCTGATTTTGGTAGTACTCCTGTATATACACACAACTCACACTTTCAAGATCAAAATACAGGCAGAATATAAGCATCAGCTTTTCATTTTGTCAAACAAATAAGCTTAGAATTTTATAAGCATCCTCTTTCATTTTTACTTATTTTGAAATGTAAAATTATAAGCTTGATAGTAATCCAACTCAACAAGAATCGCTGATTGCTTGAAGAGTGTGGTAAGTATAAACTAAATGTTTGCCTATCTCATACATTAGTGCCTTAGTCCTGATTTTTTTAACATATACAGACTCCATATACACAATTGGCACCATACAAAATATTTTCCGATTATTAGCTTACTCATATTACAGTTACAATCCATTTGAAAACAATTGGAGGTTTAAAAATATAATTCTGGATTTCCAAAACACCTCCCCAATCAATGCGATAGTCTTAGTAACAAATATATACAACATTATCTTTAAATACATTTAAGGAAAATCAAGAGTGGACATAAACCCAAAAGAGAACATTTAACATTTTGCTCTGTACATGCAACGTTGCATTCAACTAAGAGCATAAATGCTTAGTATTAAATAATTGCATCACCCGGGTCTCAACACAGCTATTATACAATTGATCCCGACACAAAATTAATTTTTCATTTGAGTAAAGGCATAAATGCTTCATGTAGTAAAATTAACAGGTACCTCTCTTGCCTTCACTTCTCGTGCTTTAGCTTGGGCAGTAGCTACCTATGATCAAATCAAACATGCTTAACTTCTCCCAACAATTAAACCAAAACAACAGTTGAAGAACATTGTTAAGAGTTTTAACTCAATTTCAATTATGATGCTTATCAAATTGTCGTTCACCTGTGCAATTGTGGCAGGATTTATAGAACTGTGTCCTGCCAAGGCAACAAATCAAAAATTAATGTTAAAAAAGAAAAACCTTCAATAGTATACTTTAGGCCATGAGGACCAGATAGGTTCTAGAACCTTGACTAGGTAGACGAGGAATCGGCGCCAGAGTTGCTCCAGCAGCCATTCCACGCCTAGCAGGCAAACTATTCATAAGTGGAGGGCGACCCATCATTCCTGCGGCAGCTGCACCTGTCCCTAGCATTCCAGTGCCACCACCTGGAAGACCATGATCATGCATTGCTTGGCCAACATGAGATCCACGTCCAAATTGCTGCAACATATTAGTTGAAACAGTTCATCAGGAACAACCCAGTATGCCAACATGAATTTTACCAGACAAAGTGCTTGATTTAAATAAGAACAAAGTTTTATACCATCCCTATGCCCATGCCCATCATGCCTGTACGACCAGGTCCCATAAAACGCTGTCCTGGTGAAGGTGTGGGCATTGGCATGTGTCCTCTTACAGGAGCATTTCCCATCATACCTGCATCACACACAGTACATAAGCATACATAAAAATTTGCTACATTGTAACACTCCAGAAAATTTAACAGAGTTCGTGTACATGCCTGGAAATACCCCTCTACCACCATGACCATAAGGAGCAGGTGAAGTCTGGCTTCCAAAACGCATTTTGTAAGACTGCACTTGCAAATGGTTTCATTGATATTAAACAAAGAGGCTAGAAATAAAGTGCTTAAAGGTGCCTGTGTGCCAAGTGAGCTTCCTTACCTTGTAATTATTACAAACATAAATGAGGAAAAGTGTCATTAGTGTGATAACTACTTATCGAGATCATCTGAGATAACTAGAAACTACAGAGTCAAACGCCAAAAAAATTGAAAATCTAACTAAAACTTTCTCTTTCTAGGCACTATTAATTACAACACAATAGACATTTTGTGCCAACTAAAGCCTTCAATTTTTTGGATGAGTAACTTAAAAGATGTATGAAATAGAATGCTTGAAAACAAATATTAGTCACCTGAGCTGACTTTGTGGGATTTGCAAAACTGACACGTATGCTATGCCCTTCCAGCTCATGGCCGTCCAAAGCTTGATGTGCTGAGATATAGAAGAAATGCACTTCTGTATCAGATTTCTCAAAACTTCCAAACACAGTAGAAAACTAACACGCAGAAAGTAGCTATCCTAAATGACAGTTATGAGTTATGATGAAAAACTTGTCAAACATACAGTAAACTTTTAAGATACTCACCCATGTCTGCACATAAAGAATGATAGAAGTCAATAAACCCAAAGCCGCGAAACTGGTTACTCATCCCAATAGCTAAGTGGCAGTCCCTAACTTTCCCGTATTGCCCAAACAATGATCTTAGAGAAGCCTCTACCTGTAATCCATTGGACACAGTTGAAAAATAATAACCAAAAATCCCTCAGGATATTTTCCCAAAAGTTAACCTACTTGTTCAGACTTCAATAAAGAAATCCATAATACTTCAAAAGGAGAAAGTTATAAAAGAGAAAATACACAAACAATCTGTGAATAAAATATCTTACATTTGGATTTTCCTTGGGTATGCGATCAACAAAGAGAACAGTTGAAAACATATCTGCAATTTTCTTACAGTCCGACCATTCTACACGTAAGACCCGTCCATCCATGTTTATGTTTCCCATGGCCATCTTAGCATTCAATGCCTGAAAAGATGGATTCATTAGCTTTTGGCAGAAAGGAACTACACAATGAATCCACATCATACAAGTCATGTTCACATAGCTTAGACTAGACTGACCTGAGATTTTAAACTGTATTCCACAAAACCATATCGCTTACTCCGACCTGCCGCATTACGCAAAACCTAAAAGGAGCCAATTATGCTCTAAAATATAGTATATCCATTGCAACGTAAACAAATTGAAAACAGAGCTTTAACTTTCCCAATTTCAATAACAATATAGTGTAAGTACTATGGCAGGCTATAAAAACTTACAAAAGCTCTCTCTATTGTACCATGCTGTTCAAACATTTTTCTCAGCAATTCATCATCAATGTCTGGAGTAAGGTTTCCAATAAAAAGCAATGAATCAGAACGAAATGCTTCAATACGCAATGTCCGTTCACCAAGTTGTGTATTCTGAAGCTTTTCTTTTGTTTTAGCAACTAATTCTTCTCCTTCGGCAGTTGCTGTTTCATAGCGAATGATTGCAGCATCTTTCCTTTCATTTTCAAATACAATGCTTGAGATCTTTCCAAACTCAGAAAACAGATTTGATAACTCCTGGAAATTGACAAGCAGTTTAATGCATGATTGAGAGAATACAATTGCATAAAATGTCACCCTAAATATTTTCCAAAAAAGTACAAGGCTTACACAGTATATAGAAACCAATATCGATCAGCAGTGCCATATCTCACATAATCAGACAAAAAACTTAACCCGTCCATTTTTGTCATATAAACAAAGTCATCCCAACTTTGCATATGAGGGTCTCACAGGCCAACCAGAGAAAAGAATGTAACAACTCTTTTCATAAAGTAATAAAAATGTTAAGAGATGTATATGAACATGTATGTTATTCTTTCAGTCTAAGAAAATCACAAGTCATGGTGATCCATAAGTGTCATATGCCACAACCACTTGCAATACACCAAGCTGATTATACATCACAGCAATGGAGGATATCCAAATGCAAAAATTCACCATACCAGTATCAAATAACTAACAAACTTACTTAACTGATGAAAAAGAGGCTAATTCATGGAGACACTAGGTTTTATTGAGAAAACAACTCCATCAGACACCCTACTTTGCTAGCACCAAATAGGATTCACAACACAAGTATATACTATGGCTTGCAGATATAATTATTATTAGCATGATGTTTTGGGCATCCTTGCAAGATAGTTTGCCAGTTTTTTACTCATTCCATTCCATTACTTGGGATTATCCGCTTCCTGGAAACACAACTTCCCTAGTTTGTGTTCACACTTTAATATGCATTATTAATGGTTCACTTCATCTTTTTCTCCACTCTGCATTCATCTAGTGCTCAGCTTTTCCCTAGTCATGGAAACTCTATTTAAAAGATGCAGAATTGGGATTCTCATCATTAAGCACTATCGGGGCTCATTGTCCTGCAAAGGGCCTTATAGGATACACAAAGAAATTTGAATTGTTTACGAAATAATGAAGGTAAAAATCAGACCTGATATTATCATCATACTCGTGAGCCAACTAATCATATAGATGCTTCAAGCTTCAACTTCTGATAGGAAAATTATTTACAAGTAATGTAACATTCAAAGAGCACAGAAGGATGAAAACTCTCTAAAAAATAGTTTTAATGAGTCAGGTTAAATGCTTATTGCTTATTGTCAATCCTTTATCAGTCACTGTTTCATCTAGCCGGAGCTTGCTTCAAAGTTATGTACCAGACAGATATCTTTGTAATCAGCAAGCAAACTAAGAAAATAATATTATTCTGACTTCTACTGCCTCCCCTCTATCTGATGATTGATGATTGAAACCAACGAAAAGTAAATCAAAATGCTGCTTTTGCCACCTGCGGCACCCCCTCTTGCTAGCTTTTGATGGATAAATTGAAACCACATATCCCAAATATAGTTTGCAGTAAGTATGTGAGGTAGATGCATGGCTTTAATAGTCCGTCACCTTGCTTAACATCTTTGCAGCTAGTCAGTTCTCTTATGATTGGAGAATCATGGATTAAATCATTGAGAACATTTTTGAGTATCATATCAGTCCCTCTGATGGCACCATTGCAAACACATCTTTATATTCAAGTAAAAGGCAAATCTTTCCCCCAGGGTGTAGATCAATTAGTATGTTGTTAAAATACACAAATATTGGTTGTATTCAAACCCAGGCTATACCACCCAGAGTGGGGCTAGCTCAGGAGTTTTAGTGGTTGAACAGCTTGATAGCATTAATGGAATAGTACACCTACAAGGCTGATTCTCCTAGTTACCCAAAAAAAGTAAAATGCAAATCTCACACATAGGGATCATCTCCTCATAAGCAGAGTCTTGTAACATCCATTTCTTTCCCTGATAATCCATTTGTCCCCTTCATAAAAAATTATGATTATATTAAGCTTAACCATAGATATAGATTCAAGGTGTACAACAGATCTAGGTGTGTATATTGCCCATATTTTCCTTAAACACCCTCCTTCCAAATAATGACATGGACATTTCATTGGAGCCAAAAGCTTCAGGCTGTTTATTGACTTTCAATAAACTATGACTATATTAAGCTTAACAATAGATCTAGATTCAAAGGTGTACAACCGATCTAGGTGTGTATATTGCCCATGTTTCCCATAAATGCCATCCTTTCAAACAGAGACACTGGACATTTTACTGGAGCAAAAGCTTCAAGCCGTTTATTGACTTTCAATATTTCACCTGGAAAAACATCATCTCCCAAATTCATGTAAGATTCCAAAAATTTAACTATGTTGCTTGATTAAGTGCCATCTCCAGATTTCCTGTTCTTTGTGAGAACTTCAAACATTCTCGATGAAGAGTGCTCTGATGTTCCTGTCATCCCCATCTAAAACATTATACACCTTTGAATCTGGTGAATCAAAGCTTCACTGTTTCAGCATTACTTACCTTTTCAATTGGGCTAACGTTGACATGTAATATTTTCCTAAATATATGATCTGATTCTGCTAAATTTGTAGCTTAAGATGCACCTAATGATCTCAAGAATATAGATGTACCATATAAAATATGTTTTGCTTTATTGAACATCATATCTCTCTCTCAGTTGGGCTTTTGTAGACAACGTAAAATTTCCCTAAATGTAAGATTTGATTCTGCTAAATTAGTAGCTTCCAATGTTCAATGCTCATAATGGTCTCAAAGTACATAAATCAACCATGTAAAAAATGTCCTGCTTTATTGCACTTCTTATCTATCTAAGGTGGCTTAGATAATTATATTCACTAAGCAGGCAGCCAGCTCCATCAGCTAACTTTTGTGAATCACAAATTATTTTGATCGTTCACCACCTGCCAATACATGCCAGATCATATTTATGTTTCTTTAAATCCTCCAAAGATAAATGATTGATCAAAAGGACCAAAGATAAATGATTTATCAAAAGTACAAGTTTGACTCTTACAACCATTCATGGTAGCCTAGGCAACCAGCCCTCACTCTACCCATCCATAGGATTTCAGGTACTAATGCTTCTTTTTGCCTTCTATCTTCAAATTTGGATCTATTATTTTGGGGAATGCAACCCTCACAAATTTGCCATTATATTCTTAATCTGCTTTATAACCAATGATGCTAAAGTTAATTTAGATGAGAGATAATCGGTATCATAGTAGCATTCCATTTACATGGTATTGACATGGCGAACTGGAAGTTTAAATGGAATTCAATTACTCGGGTTTAAAACGGAAAAATCAAGGCAAATTAAAAAACGGTGAAATGTTTTCATAAATATGGAAATAAAAATTGTTATTGTCATTTCATGCCAAATATAGTACATAGAAAGAGAAACAAACATAAGACGCAAGTAAAAAAATTGTTCACTGTTGCCGTACTCTAAAATTTTCAATGTGTGCCCTAATGAGCTGATGACTCTGATCACCTGTTCACCTGCATTCTGATGCAGTTTGTATTTGAAATGAAGTTTTTTTTTCTGAAAACAATGTAAAATGAAAAACCAGGCTTTATAGGCAAGGTAGGCAAATTTTTTAAAAACCCACAGTTTATAATGGAAAATTGTGGAAGATTCGGCCTTCTGGTTTCAACCAGCACAGCCACAGCCCCAGGCCACAATTAACTGGCTTTATCAGGTAATATTACTATGATCAAAATACATCATTGGCAGGAAACAGATATCATCTTTATCCTTCCATATTTCTCCAAATGAAATGCTATATGTTAAAACCCATTTCTTAATTTTTCTAAAATTTGTATAAATATTTTGCTGGAAATTTAGAGTCGCCTTCCCAGATAATTCAGTATTCTTTGCAAACAAACAAACCAAGTATTCCCACAGATAAATATGTTAAAAATATATACTGCTGCAGATTTTAGACTCCTATTATAAAGAGTAAAAGTGAGAACATTTAAAAATTGATTAATAGTTGTGTCAATTATCAATACCTATTACAAACTGAATAAAGTCTATAACTCTTATCATTACTTAATCCTAAAGAGAGTTAATATTATATTGCTCTAAACTTTTCACAGAAATGTTCATGTTTTTTATAAATAGCCCATAATGAAGAATATTTGATTTCACGATTTTACAAAACAATGACAAAAATCCACTCTAAGATCTTGCATATCTCTAAAATTAAAAACTTCGTTAGAGATAACCTATTTGTATCAGACAATATTGTAATTGATTTAACAAAACTCTTTGCAACAGGTGGCTTTTTCCCAGGTTCTGTCCTTATCAAATCCATGTGTGATGAATTCTGACTATCGATACTTTGTAGTTTGTACAACCTGTCCATTACTAGACTTTTTGTTTGAACCCAATTGTGGAAGCTTGTTAAAACTTGAATACCAGATACCATCTGTGTACAATATTAATAAACCCACTTAGTGTTGCTACAAAACAACCATTTGTACTTCAGCACCTGTAATATTTTAACCCACTGTATTTATAAACATCAATATATCTTTATTTCAATGTAACATTAACCACAATCTTTGGGTTTTCCATCTAAGTAAGCACTGATCTAGACATGTTAACTTGACAGATGTTATGATAACCAAATTACCAGGAAATTAGAAATTTTGACTCAGCTTAACAAGAAAAGCACAATAGTACAATCCAAACCTCACAAACAGTTGGCAAAACACTGAATAGATTATTTTTACTATGCAAACACCATATATATATATATATATATATATATATATATATATAGATAGATAGTCAAAAGACCCTCAATTTTAGAAAGCGGAAGCATTTTAAAGCCTCATTAAAATTGCATAAAAGTTTCACATCTATAAGGATTTGTTATAACTTGTATTAAAAACTCTGACCATAATGAAATGATATAATTCTTTTATCACAAGCTGTAGAATTTATAACAAAGATCAGTGAATATTATATATTATATTATATTGTTCTATCCTACATGATGGTTTCTAATTAATGTTCCTCCACAGTTCCTACATACTAGCATATAACACCAAACAGTTATCAGATAGCTTCTTAGATTCTATCAGCTGCTTTAAATACTCGAAGGTCAGCCAACCCATATTAATTATGGCTTCATAATTGAGTGAACAAACCATCCTACAACATATTTTGTAAATATGTGTTTTTACACATTTCCTAAACACTAGTAAATAATACCAAACAGTTGCAAGATGAATTTATCAACTGTTGTAAATACATATCTTGTTCCTTTCAATCATCTCCTTATCATAAATCTGGTTCTGGACCTTCTAATAAAATGTGCTGATATTGATAAATCACCCTTACTGTAGTTGGCAAGCATGAAAACAATTAATCTCTAAAGTCACTCAATAGCCATTCTTTGAGCAATGAACAAGAAATGCACTTTTCCTGAGCTTCCTTGATAAATAATTTGACCAGCTCTTGAAAAGATTACATACTACATGGAGAATGAGTAGTCCAACCCCTTAAACTTCTTTGTTAAAACTGATGTTAGGCACACAAATAAGATCCTACCCATTCAGACATAAATTAACCATATGTCCGCCTGCATCACCCTGGTGAATGCACACTCCAATAAATCCAGCAGACCCTTAGAAATTGGTACCTCTTAGTTATAAATATACATTTATCCCCTTCACCTCTCTTGAGCACACATTCCATATCAACAAAAAATTAAACACACTTTTATTCAGAACACTTCCGAGACAAGTATAGGACTAAGACAAGCTGTTCATTCTACAGAATACACTACTTGTCATGGTCTGTGCCCTAATGAGCAATTTACCAACTAAATGACGTATAATGATTTTTCAATTTAGATGTCGAATTCATTATTTGATTTGCACATGCTAATACAATTAGTTACTCAGAGTTGTAAATTCTAATAACCTCACAGTTCCATCAGGCCAGCAAATGTTGCTTACAAAAAGTAATATGCTTGGAAAGGCACATCTAGAGATTTATAAATTCGCTTTCAGGAACAATCCTACAATAGATCCCCCTATTTCAATAGATTCTCAAAGCTGCATTCAAATACTTCGTTGATAATTCATTTAACAGTTCTCAATTATAAATGTTGTCTATAATAAGTAATATGCCTGGAAAGGCACATCTAGGGATTTATAAATTCACTTTCAGGAACAATCTTAAAATAAATCCCACTATTTTAATAGAATCTCGAATCTGCATTCAAATACTTTGGCCATAATCCGTTTAAAAATTCTCAATCTTTTATTCACAACTGCAATACTAAATATATGCTTTTCTTCATAGAATAAAGGAGGCAATTTGATATTCTACACCAAAGAGACCACTCCTACTATGATTTTTTAATTGAATGTCGATAAAATGGATCTCTTACTTACTAGATATCTTGCTTACCAATATCTGGAGTTTTAATTTTCAAATTTGGATGGCTGTTAATTAGCATTTGCTAAATACCATGAAAAGGTGTACAAAAACATTTGGGTTACTAAAACTGATCAGTGCTATGACTAAGAGATATTAAGTATAAATAAATAGTATATGAACATCTCTGATGCAAGAGAATAATGGTTATATACAATAGAGTATCCTTCACCCTGCAAACCTGAGAAATATCCTAATTCCAGCTATAGAAAATAGACTGAATATGGTCAGATCATACCTTAGCATAAATTACAAGTGAAATAGAGCATCAAAGATTAAGTAGATGCAGTTCAGTGACTGACTTTTCAGTCCAATGACTACCAACTTGGGCTCCAATCTGAGCCTAAAGCAATAACAAAATTGATATATCAAAGTAGTCTACACAAAAATAACACAGATTAGTCAAAACTAACACTGTTTTTAGCACTTCATGATAAGGGAAAGACAAATGATGACAAATAATACATTGAATCAAAGACCAAATATAATTCATCCTACGGGATGTTAAAATAAACTAGCTGCATGCCATCCTATGATTGTTTTTCACAGCAACAAAGGCATCATATTTACATGCCAAATAGCATAGTATTTTGCATTAAGGAGCCTTCCGATAAGTGAAACAAACATCCATCATCTATTTGTATCAGTTCAAGGGCCAGCTTAAAAGAAAAGGGCATACTTCATCATCCGATATCAATTGTACACGAGAAGCTAAACCAACATGTATTTAAATCACAACTTCAATAGAGTTAAGAATGCAATGTAGTACCAGATCATTAGGTTTCCACAGTAACTCCAACATTGTACCCATATTTTGTCTTTGGAAAAGTGAATCATTAATTTACATGAGAAAATTCTATGCACATTTCTCCAATAGGATATCAAACCTTATTTGTATCATTATCTATCTTCAGATACAAAAGATCAAAGAACTTTTTGGAAACACAAAATTTCTTTAAGAGTGTACTTAAAATAAAGCCTTATCATGTGTTAGTTCCTAACCAACCCCACAACAACTATTGCTTTTTTCCATAACCTTTCTTCCCATTCACAACTAAATAGTAAATATTTTTTAAAATTATATGAACATTTCTCCAAAAGGATATCAAACCTTACAGGTATCATTATGTGCCTTATGATAAAAGATCAAAGAACACCTAGGTAACACAAATTTTCATGAAAACATAGCCCAGACTAAAGCCAACTCATGTGTCTGTTCCTAGTAATCATAGCAAAAATTATTACTTTCTCCCATTACCTTTCTCCCAATTCAAAAGTAAATCTATATATAAAGTCTTTGAAATTTCTCGTTGTATTCTTCATTCCTATTGTCCCCCTATCATATTTTCGAAATAGATTCTATCTTTCATGATAGTGTCCAGACCATTAAGCACACTCCCATCACAACCAAGTAGGCCCACAAGTGATTACCTGAGCCAAAAGATAAAAGGCATATACCAACAAGGATTTTGTGAGCTGAAATGAAGAGACCAACAATCATAAGCAGCAGCCTTCCATCCAACTCTGTTTGCAACGATGTTGCTGCACGATCAGGATCAGACAAATTCAAGGAAAGTATAGCATAGGGACTTTGTAAATAACATCCATGTAGAGCTATTCCAATCACGCATTCCATTTTCTTAGATCCCATTCAAGATTTTCCTTGAAATATGTAAACGCCAATACATTGCTTGAGATGCAATTTTGAGGGGAAAAGAATCATTTTTAAGGGTAAAAGGAATACCAGAAAAAAAAAGCATTTTGAATATAAGTATTCTTGTATTATAATTTAACTGTGATAAAGACATTCAGCATTGGTAACCTTGCAGGGATACTATTCTTGCCACTGAAAACTCAAGAAAATGTAAACACTCTGGAACAAAGATAAGGAACTATGACACACACATAGCCTTCTACAGATTAAATATAAAAACACGTCTTTATTCCAAAACTTGCAAATGCATATTAATCATCAATTTGAAAATCTTAGTACAGGAGTAACTCTCTCTGCTTGCATGCTGTGGGATAAAACTGTTGACTGTATAAAATCATTAACCAAGATTATGAAATGCATATAAACAACAAAGAATTTATTTTCTCAGTATCAGTGAAAATTTTATCCAAGAAATTTAAATATACTATTTTAGAAAGTAGGATTAATGTCTTCAAGTTGAGAATCAAAGTTACAAACATTTCCCAGAACACTCTACTTTATCTTAATCATCTATATCTCTACCCCAAAGTTGCCTTTTAACAACTCAAAACAATGTCCTAAGAAACACACCCATCCCTTTGCACTTTTGATTTGAGATAATTGCAATAACATAAAATCTCGAAGCAAAGCAATTACCACATCCTTTCAAAATCAAGCAGATATAATTTTCACCATTTCTTAACTCCCCATGAAATTTGTATTCACAAATCATCCTTACAATGTACCCATGTTTCCTTCCTAAATATTAATCTATCTTATTCCTTTTCCCTCTTAATGTTGCACCCTCAATTCTTCACACATCTAAAGCATTTTCTACACATCAACAGCTATTAATTTTTTTTGAGCTTTTCTAATACTGTTAGTGGTTGAATTGTACTTACATTGTGTTTTATCCAATCTGCAGCAGAGGATACATATCAACCTGTCTTCTCCCTTTAATGAGTCCTCCGTCCCGATGCTTGAGATAGCATATTGAACTTCCATTGTCAAGCCAAGTCCAAAATAAGCATTGTTTATGTCCTCTTGCTTGTTCTAACATATGCTATATACTTTGAAATTGTACACTTCTTTTCATTTCCTTCCCAAGAAAAAATGTATCCACTACTCTCACAAAACCAAATACCCTTCAGTGTTATTCAATAATCAACAAATACTGCCCTCTATCGATCCAAGCAAAGAGAAAAGGAAGGATTCATTTTATTCAGGCATGTGAATTTATTCAAGAAGAGGAAAAAAACATTCTTAAGATTTTAATTTCATTGTTTATAAAAAAAAAGGATTTTAATTTCAGTTTTTATTAAAAAAAATACACTTATAACTTCCAGCTTCCCTTTCACGTCAAACCCAGAAAGTCTATGCAACCTAAACTATATCTATTTAAGAGATCATAAATACTGTATGTACCTTTACACAATATAAAAGCCTAGGATTTTAATTTGCTTATTAACAAAGTAATCCTTTCACATGTTTGTCCTTGCATTTCCCGTTTCATCTTAAAATAAAAGTACAAACAACCTCAACCACTCCTATGTAAAAAATTATGAATAATATTTGTACCAATACACTGTGAAATTCTTACAATTCATGTATGCTGGAGTTCAATTAGCAATAAATGTCTTTAGCAAAATATGAAAAGAAGGTAACACTTTTCACCTCTAAATAATGCCAAGCAAATAAGATACAACTCAGAACGTTTATCCCCTTCTATGATCATTCCTAATAAAAATAAATAAAGGTAAAAGCTTTTCTTTTCATCTCTAAAAGACCCCAAGCAAACATGCTACAATTTGGAATGTATCTCCTGCACTAAGAGCATTCCTAATATAAAAAAATACTTTTTTATCATTCATATAAAATGATAAGTACAAACAAACCCAATTCTAACAATATAGAGAGCAAACAACTAGTTCGTTTTGAAACATTCTTGAACAAGACAGAAGGGTTCCAGGGCATTCATCTCTAATTTCAATCATGATCAAAACAAAATAACCTGTTATTTGAGACTACCATTGACAGTGCATGAAATTGAAAAACTTAAAAAACTGAACTAAAATCCTAACCGTTGATCCCAAATCCTAAACTGCACCCCAAGAAATGATCTCAAAGTATAAGGCACCTTTCAGTTGAGCAAAGTGGCTAAATCTTAAATGGAGAGACATTGGAACCTACCAAGGTTACTGCTATCTAAAGTTCCATGGAGATGTTTACTTGGATTTTTAATGCATGACAGACAAGCATATGCAGCTAATTCTGAGCGGAACACTGGGATAAGTGTGTGGCGGTTATTTGCAAGAATGCCCAAAGGGGGATCTACAGTTCAAACCCCTTGGAGCAGATAGTACTGTGAGTTCAGAGTTAAATGCTGCTCAAGGGGCCTTAATGGCTGTGTTGGGTTCATCGCTAAGCTAGATTTTTCCTTCTGAGACACTTCTCTAGTAGAAATTCACTGCACCTGTATTCAGTCCTACAGACAGCTAAGTCCTATCACAATTTGAACCATTCTTATAATTTATACCTTAACCCATATTAATAACATAAAATTTCTTACTCAAATTAAGGCAATCACAAACATTAGAGTTCGTATCACTTTTGAAAATTACAAAAATGAATAAAAAAACATTAAGAGTTCCTGAGGGGAAGCCATTCTCAGGTGAAATAATGAGAAAACCATTTACGCTGTAGCATAAAATTAGGCATTAGAAACAAAGGGGGGAAAAATATCGTACCTCTTGGGAAATAAACCCACCGATGCTGGTTACATGAAGGCAGGGCTTAGCGTGCCACTGAGGTGGAACCACGACGCTGTCTGCTTCTGGGGGCATTGACTCCTCCTCTTTCTTTCCCTGGGGCTTATCCGCAACAACAACTTCTGGTGCGGTGTTCTGATTCTCCGCTTCGCCATTGGCTTCAGCGGCATTACCATTGCCGTTGACGGAAGCGGGAGCAGGGGGCTCCAAGGCCTCGATTGCAGGAGCAGGAGCAGGGGGCTCCGAGGCTTCGATGGCAGGAGCAGGAGCAGGGGTCTCCGAGGCGTCGACAGGGGCAGGGGCAGGGTCAGAGGCAGGAGCCTCGGAGACCACATCAGCAGGAGCAGGGTCGGGGGCCTCGCAAACTTCTGAAGCAGAGGCCTCCGGTAGCTCTGGTGCAGAGGCCTCCTGTAGCTCTGGTGCAGAGGCCTCGGGAGCAGGCACTTCCTCCTTGCTCAACTCGGCCACCGAATTTCCTTCTTCCTCGTCCTTCCCGGGCGAGGGCTTTTCTTCCGTGGGAGGAGAAAGCGAGACTTGTTCTGCTTCGGGGTTTTCGGCGGCAGGTGTAGCTTGTTCGGTAATGTTTGAGGGAGTTTGCTCTCGTTCTGTAGCGGGCAGAGGCGATCCTGTAGGGCTTGTGGAATCCTCCATGGCCAAGTTCCGAGTAAGGGTTTTCACGCACAGAGCTCTACTGTTGCTCTTCACTGAAGTTAAGTCCCCCTCCGTATCTTCGAATCAAACGAAGCCAAGGGGAAAATACACCAGAACTCGATCCTGATATGTGCTGGAATTATAGTTTGGATGTGGGTTTAGAAGCGCCTATACGATAAATAGGCTCCCTAAGTATTAATGTTGGGGGCTTTCCATGGTTAGGGTTCGTCTCCTATGCTCACGTCGAGAACTGTCCTTATTTCTTCGACTAGATAGCCTAATAATCCAAAGCCTCTTAGATAGTTATTAGATTACTATTTGTACCACCTCTTCTTCCTTTCCATTTGTTTGTTTGAGGGTAGTTATGAGGATATTTTGATATTAAAATATTTTATTGTTTTTACTTAACTTCGTATGCATATATTTTATAGAATCGTTTTGACATCCATTTTATTCATTTGTTAATCGTAGTCAAATTTGTAGTTTATTTAATTTATTTTGTAAATGTAAAAAGATTCTAAAAGGTTCAATTTTAAAATTTAAATAGGGCTCTTGTCAGTTTCGATCAACTAGTTGTCATGAGGTAACTGGAACGTGAAATTTATTAACTTGTGTGGTAAGGTGTTATATTTAAGGACTAAATTCATTTCAAACATTATCAAGAAGTCACGTCATCACATAAAAAGCATATCAGAGCATCAACACCACATCATTGACTTATATTAGTATCTTAGACATAAATGCATGTTCAAGCATGTTTTCTTTAATCATTTTCATCAAATTATCAAATCAATAAGAGGGGTTTGACTATAGGAATGTACTCCTAGGTTACTAAGCTCCTCAATAGTATTTATTGAAACTGCCCCTATGTAGACACAAGTATAGTCATCAAGGCAAATAGTTTCTAAATTTATGTAACATAGAAAAAGGGATCTAGGTCCTAAATGCAAAGAACCTAGGATGCAATGGTGGCCTTTTCCAAGTTACATTAAGATGTAGGTCAATAAGGTGAATAGATTGACTATCAACCATGAAGGTGAGCTAATCAGACCTGGATCTACGTCTAATTGAAGATGATAATGGATTGGAAATGACTTAGAATGATTGACCTAATTAAACTAGATGACCTAGTATGAAAAATGCAAGATCTCGACAATTGACAAATAGAAATAATCTACTTCTGACAAATATGAAAAGTGCAGAGGACAATAAACTTGCTTAGAAAAATTGGTCTTGTTGTGCCTACAAGGACCTATATGCCCAAGGGAATCTAGGTCTTTGTAGGGGTGTCCTGAACTACCTTTGGGGTCCTCTGGTGTTGGATCTGAGCTTCTATTTTTCATCTGCAAAATTATCGGAATGTCGTTATATAGATTTGTAAGTGAGTTTTTATGGATTAACAAGATGTATGACAACAAATGCAATAATGAAAAATTGGTCTTCAAGCTTCCTTTAATCCTCTTCAAACCTGTAACATGCACATTCAAAGAGAGAGAAAATATTGGGCCTTAGTCAAATCTCGTGTAAGTGTTTCCACTTCCACAATGGCGATGTCAATGATAGGAATGGTAATTGAAAGGAAGAAATGATGGAATCACACAATGCTACAACTCACCACCGTTGAATGACTTCCTTAAAGGACCGAAGTCCTGCACATCATCTCAAGGATTTGGATCTTGCTTTGCTCGAATGCTTTGGAGCCTACAACAATGGTTAGCCTTCACAAGACAATGATAACTTGATTACGTGAACTCACATACACTTTGACATAATGCTTAGATCTTGAATTGTTCTCATAAAGCTCTGAAATGTTGCTCTTGACTTGCTCTTGAATGTTCTTAATGTTCACCTCTTGCTTATCTTTCTTGTCTAGTTTCAAATGGTGAAAAGACTGGATATTTATAGGCATTTATCCAATTTCCCAAAAATTAGATCTCGAAAGTTGACACTTGAAATTTGAATTCTAAATGTTAAAATGCTACCAATAACATGTCCAAAAATAGGTCCTAGATAAGAAGGGGGATGCCCTTGCGTATGGGTCTTGGCCCAAATTTTTAGGACACTGCGTGTTGAGAACAACATATGAGTTAGATGCATTTATTCAATGCTTGCAATTTATTGAAAAGTGGTATAAATGGGCTCTGAAATACATAATTTTAGGTAATTAGGGGGTCAATTAGGCTCAATAATTTAGGAGGGCCTAAACATAGTGTGAAATTGTTAAGGGTGATAATTTTCTATGCTACATTTAGCCCCCACTTTAGTGAGAGTGTGAACTTATGCTCAGACTCACACTAAAGTAGAGAAATATGTCAAGAGGGGTTCAATTGTACAAAATGTTGAAGAAATAAGATGACTAAGGATCTAGGGGGGGAGCTCTCAAGCCCCAGGGATCTAAGATCCCATGGCAAGGCAACATATGCACAAAGGAACACACATGCATGTATGATATGCAGCAAGACAACATACAAAAACATACATGTCGAAAAACATGAAGCATACACAATGAAGACACATGACACAATGGAACATAAAGATGATAATGAAATGAAAACAAACATAATGTAAACACGAAGAATACACACAAAAAGAAACACAACAAAACACAAGGTTAGTATTAAAAGATTTGAGTCAGTAAGGCAAAGAGACCTCAGTCTTAAATTGTCTCAAATACCAAATGTCATCCATCGAATGAATCTTAGCTCACATGAGGACTAGCAAGTTGTGTTATGCCACATCACTCATGAAACACATGGCTCCATTGGCAAGCAAGGTGTGTTATGCTAGGTGGCCATGTTAAAAGGTGTTCATGACTCACACAATAGAAAAGTTTGATATTCGGTAGGTGAATCACAAATCAAGAGACACACGAACTAATGAAATCTGATATTCACTAGGTGAGCCCCCAAGACAAGGTAAAATGAGAGACACACTATGTCTACAAGGTGTGCCCATAATAAGGTGGCAAAAATGAGAAACATACACTAAGACTATAAGGTGTTCCCATAACAACCATACCAAGAGTTATACTCCCTGATAACCTTGATAAGGTGCCATGAGATGCCATGTCAACGCTACACTAATTTCAACTCCCATGAACAAAGAGGAGAAAAAATGCCAAGGTTTAACGTCACGAGGAAAGATATACCAAGGTTTAACGTCACAGGGGATGGATATGCCAAGGTTTAACATCATTGGCAACAAATATGCCAAGGTTTAACGTCATAGGGGATGAATATGCCAAAGTTTAATGTCACAGGGGGATGAATATGCCAAGTTTTAACATCACGAGGGATGAATATGATAAAGTTTAAAGCCTCAAGGGATCTTATAATAACATCACCATAAAAGGTAACAATCAAAGGGGCTTTGCTTAATACATGAAGGTCACACCTTAGGGAACATCACACATGACATCACCACCAAGAGAGGACTATTCAAGGAAAGAAAATCACACCTTAGGGAACACTAGCCGTGGCATTACCACCAAGGAGAACATCATATGCCAATAAAAGTCACACTCTTATGGGACATCAAGCCTGATATTATCACAAAGGAGATAGATCATATGGATTAAGAAGGCCACACTTTGGCTAACAAGGTCACACTTCCTAGGAGATGTATGCTATCATCACTAAGAAGGGATTGTTTCTTAGGCAAGCAATGAGCGGGGGACCATATACCCCCCCTTAAAATGTTAGTGTACTTGCTACACTAACATTTTAAGGATATACAAAGGGATCACTTGCTAGAAGGAATACTCCTAACAGAAGGCTACCTAACCCCTTGCCCCCCAAGTGTAGGGACAAAGATGAGCCTAGATAGGTTATGATATGTTTCTCCTTATGAAAATGAAATATGATTGCATAAAGCCTATTTTATACCCTCATGCATAGTAGTGAGTGATGTGATACTACAACTACCGCATGACAAGGAGCAACAACTAATGTTATTGTTTAATTGAAAGGCTTTTTGATGTTTTTGTTACTTTTGAAGGAAAATAGCCAAGACCTCTTGTTGTTTCTTGCGTGTTAGGCTCTACAGGGACACAAATACCTTGTTCTTTCACTCTACATCCTTTTCCATTATAGCCAAACTATTTCAACAATTGATAACCTCTTCCATAAAGTTTTTCCATTTCTTTCGAGGAAGGTGGTTTTTCATAGTCACTTTCATCATAAGTAGATGTGTAATCTGAGTTCTCCTCAATACTAGAAGTTTTGAACACTTGTGTCTTGGTGTTTCAATGTCACATTATGTTGATACCACTGCAACTTCTTTCTCTTTTCTTTATTTTTGGTAATCTTGTATTCCCCCATGGATATAGGTGTGAAATTGAATGAACTCCCAACATCATCCAACAACTTTGTCACATTTGAAAGACACTCATCTTTTTCCTCGACTTGTAAAGTTGGTGTCAATGTGCTAAGAGGATTCATCATTCCTATTTTAGTTTGTAAACACTATTCAAATTTAGGATCAACTTTTATCGTGTAAACCTTATTATTGTATATGTACTTTAGTGAGCAATGAAGCGTTGAAGGAACTACATTCATTTCATGAATCCATGGTCTACCCAAGAGAAGATATATGAAATATCCTGGGGCATGACATGGATAAGAGTTTATAAAGTAACATTCAACTTTGACAAGTAATGTTATCACACCCCGTGATTGTTTTCCCGTGTTGTCAAAACCACGAATAGACAAATCAACTGGTTGGATTTTAGTCTTATCCACTCTAATTTTATCCAAAAGGTTCACACTACAAACATTAAGCCTTAAACTATTGTCAACAAAAGTATGCCTAATCCCAACCTTGTTAATAACAACTAATATAATCAAAGAATTATTTTGTTTTTATGTTCCAAAGGGGGTAACTTATGTTGATGAAAGATAATGTCCAAATTAGGTTGATTCATATTCTTAATCAAAGCCACCACATCATTTGGTTGTGTACTAAGAGGGATAACAACATTTTGCAAAGCCTTTTGAAGCATGTCATGGTAAGCAAGTGATGCTTGAATCAAATCCCATAAGGATATCTTAGCCAGAGTGTTACGAAGTTGCTCAACAAGATCAAATTATTTACCGCTATGTTGCGAAATGTTAGGTGCAGGTGGGAGATATGTTGAGGCAATGGGATGGAAGTTGGAATTTTCTTTGTTTGCTTATTGTTCCTAGTATTATATGTGGGAGTAACTATGTGGTAACTTGGATGTTACAACACATTATTACTAGTGAGGTGTCTTGTAAGGTTTTAAGATAGCATTTGAAGGTTTAGGAGGTCCAACAATTAGAGGACTTTTAGGATGTCCAAAAGGAGTTTTAGGAGGTCCAATAATCAAAGGATACCTAATAACCACTTGTGTGTTCATAACCTCAATGGATTTGATCTCTTGTCGATGATTTTATAATGAGGGGAATCTAAGGTGACCTTATTGTCTTCATCTAAGTAAGCCATCTTACTATCTTGTGAAAGAAATGTATCAATTATTTCATCCTATTTCACAACAATATCTTCCCAAGTATGAGAGATAGGGGAAGAGAAACAAACAAGATTCTTGTGATGCTCAATTAGTGGATCTTCTAAGACCACAGTACCTTCGTTAGAAGTAGGAGAGGTATCGGGAGAAGAACAACTATGATTGTCATGATTCTCTATGATTATATCATCTTACACTGAAATTTTCTCACAAGTGGGAGAGATGTTGGGAGATGAATCAAGATTAGGCAAAGTTATATTAAGAATGTGTCGATGATTTAACTCTTGTGTCAAGATACCATCACAACTAGGAGAGATTTTGGGAGAATGACTA
Organism: Sequoia sempervirens; assembly: GCA_007258455.2. NCBI lineage: Eukaryota > Viridiplantae > Streptophyta > Pinopsida > Cupressales > Cupressaceae > Sequoia > Sequoia sempervirens. The sequence goes on along the minus strand of VDFB02000010.1, from coordinate 22,845,027 downwards.
GCATGCTTATCAATGATTTCATTTTTCTTCCTTAGATTGTGCTCATAAGTAGGGAGATTGCAATCATATAATCCATGCATTACCCTATGAAAACCACATCATCGAAAAGGAAACATGTTGCTATTTTCCTTATGGATTTGAAATGTGTTGTAACAATCCTAAGGTTTTGAATTTGTGCAAAAATGAAAACTAATCTACCAAAATTATGTAATGATTCAAAAAATGAAAACAATTGTTCTTCAAATCTAAAAATTTTAAGCACTGAAAAGCAACACTTTTTTTTTCAAATTTTGAAACAAATCAAGCAAAATGACACCTTTCTTGCACATGCAATAACATTATTTTTGAATTTCAAATCAAACATCTGCAAGCAAGAACAGAGTGAAACTACAGAGATATAAATATGTGAAGAGTTTCCCTAAGACACCTATAGCAAATGGATGCTCAAGGGCATCTAAGTCCCTAGAAGGTGTTCAAAAAATTGAAGAATTGAATTTTAACGTTGTTGTTTAATGTTACTATTTCTATTTGCAGATAGGCTTAATAGTGACATTTTTTCCAAAATTTCTTCAATTTAATACAATGTAATTCAAGTACAAATGTGCAACAACAAAGAACAATTTTCAATACAATTTTCAATCTTAATCATGCAACAATTGATTGAGTCTGAGATGTGAAATTCTAAAAATGATGATTTGATGCAAACTTGAAATAAAACAATGCAATTTTTTTCACTTTTAAGCTTAAATGAAAGATACAATTTAAATGCAATGAACAATTTGAAACTTTAACCACCTAATGAATGTAAATCAGATCTAAAGATGACTGAAACAAACCCTAATACAACTTATGATGCAATGTAAATGCAATTTTTTTGTATTTTATGTCTTTTATGATGTAAAGATGAAACCCTAAATGAAAGATGCAAAACAATGCAATACAAAACTTAGATCTAGGGTGAATTTTTAGAAGGTATATAATGTTAACAACTCGGGTTCACCAAAATGTGATGTAGAAAAAGGTGATCCTAGGTCCTACATGTAAAGAATCTAAGATGCTATGGGTGGCCTTTTTCCAAGTTACATTAAGATGTAGATCAATAAGGTTAATAAAATGACTATCAACCATGAAGGTGAGCTAATAAAACTTAGATCTACATCCAATTGGAGATGGGAATGGATTGAAAATGACTTAGAATGACTGGCCTAATTAGACTGTATGACCTAGTATGAAAAATTCAAGTTCCTGGCAACTGGCAAACTGAATTAGTCAACTTTCGATAGGTCTGGAAAGTGTAGAGAACAATAAACCTACTCAAAAAAATTAGTCTTGTTGTGCCTACAAGGACCTATCCTGAACTACCTTTGGGGTCCTCTAGTGTCCGATTTGAGCTTCTATTCTTGTCTACAAATTTATTAGAATGTCATCAAATAAATCTGTAAGTGAGTTTATGTGGCTTGACAAGATGTATGACAAAAAATGCAACAATGGAGAATTGGTATTCAGGCTTCCTTTAATCCTCCTCAAACCTGTAACCTTCACATTCAAAGAGAGAGAAAATGTTGGGCCATTTAGGGGCTTACCTTAGTTAAACCTTGTGTAAGTGTTTCCACTTCAACAATGGTAATGTCAATGATAGGAATGATAATTGAAAGGAAGGAATGATGAAATCACACAATGCTGCAACTCACCACCCTTTGATGGCATCCTTGAATGACTAAATTCATTCACATCACCTCAAGGATTTGTATCTTGCTTTGCTTGAATGCTTTTGACACCTACAACAAGGGTTAGCCTTCACAAGACAATGATAACTTGATAACATGAACTCACATACACTTTGACATAATGCTTGGATCTTGAATTATTGCCATAAAGCTCTGAAATGTTGCTCTTGAATGTTCTTAATGTTCACCTCTTGCTTCTCTTTCTTGTCTAGTTTCAAATGGTGAAAAGACTAGGTATTTATAGGCATTTATCTAAAGATATTGAAAGCTGACACTTGAATTTTGAATTATAAATGTTAAAATGTTGCCAACATGTCCAAAAATAGGTCTTGGCCAGGAAGGGGGACTCATATTCCCAAGGGCGTATGGGTCTTGGCCCAAATTTCCATGACATTGCGTGTCAAGAACAACATATGAGTTGGATGCATTTATTCGATGCATGCAATTTATTGAAAATCGGTACAAATGGGCTCCAGAATACACAATTTTATGCATTTAGATGGTCAATTAGGCTCAATAATTTAGAGGGGGGAACATAGTGTGAAATTGTTAAGGGTGACAATTTTCTATGCTACAATTTCAATTTTAGTAGAGTTCAAATTTGTGAGCAAGTTTAGATCCACAATCAAAGAGCTTAATTTCATGGTCACAAAAGTGAACCAAAGTGAAAAACAAATAATTTATTGATTCAAAAGTGTTCACCTGACATCAAGAAAGATTGTAATAAATCAATAAATCAACTAGAAACATTTAGCATAGCATATATTCATTGAGTTTCAACCTAAGTATTATTGTTTAATTATTTATTTTTATTGTATTTAATTCAATATAATAATTGGTCCAACTCGTTAACCTAGGGTTAGTTTATTGGCATTGGTTATTGCTTTTATTTAGCCACAAATGATTTGAAAGGTTGTATTTCCTTTCATTTCGGTGAACCTTGCATGAATTACTACCCCTTGAGTTTTGGCCTTAAGGTTGTATTTCTAATTTTTTGTTTGCTTTTTTAAATTTGAAACCTTAATTTTTATGATTTATTTCAATAACCTTTCCCTTGTTTTATCGGTTCCATCCTTTTAGGGTTTGTGTATTGAATTTATACCAAGGTCTTTTCATCATCCTCCTTTCCATTTGAGAAGAAGGCCTCATCTCAATCCTCTAATGGCTTGAAATCCAACTAATCATGAGGTGTTTATTAGTATGATGGATAATAATCAAAAGAAAAGATTTTTCATCATGATGCATACTTAAAATAAATTGATGGGAAATATTTTGATTTCCCTACTTAGTTACTTCCTCAAGATATTATCATTTTAGTTGGTGTTGATTCTCTTAGATAGTTGTTTTATCTTCAAATGTCACTAGTTAATAAGCGATTTGGTTTATAAATTATTTACCATATTAATGCTAAGGTAGTATCTTCAAGTACTTTTCATGTTACATCTTCATCCCCTCCCATCTAAGCTTGATCTTAAATTGTCTCTCATATTTCAAAATTATTCCTACTAGTATGGGACTTGCTCCTAATGATCCTTCCTCTAGTGCCACAACTAGTTTTCATCCTACTAGTGTTTCATCTATTTCTTCCTTTTAATCTATTAATGTCATGCCTTTATTCCATGCTACTAGTGTCCCAACTACTTCACGCATTCACCTTCTCATTAAAGGAGTTAATGGTGAACTCCTCAACACCCATGATCACTTGCAAGAAAAAAATAACTTGCACAAGAGAATGGTAGAAATATCATGTTATGAATATGGATGCAAGATTGCCAAATTGAATATATGATGTGCATATGATGCCTTGCTTATAAATGCAAGTTGTTAGTGTAAGTGTGGAAAAAATAAACTAAATACAATTGAATACACCTCTTAATGAAACAATGTATCAAGATTAAACATGAATTAAACTAATTTTAAAAAGAGAAGAGCTTGAAAGTGTCTCATTGTCTCCTATCTCCAAAGATTTATGAGTCACGTAAAGGCTCTCAGATTTGATAAAGTACTGTGACTATTAAAATGTCTATTCAGAGAACGGAATGATGCTAAATGCTATGATGTGATGATTGCTAATGATTCCTAGATGATATGGAGCTACCGTAAACTATCCTGACATGAAACCTGCTAAATGGAAGGTACAGTAAAAACTAATGATGCTACCATGATTCTAAATCTACTGATGTTGTAATGTTATGCTAATATGCTAAATGATAATTGATGCTAATGACCATGCTAATGCTTAAGATGTTTGAGTGCTAAATCCTACAGAGTAAGTTTGCATAAAAGATGATAATTCTCGAGATCATTTTCATGCTTCAGAAGGTTGTATATATAGATTTTCGACAACAATTTTGCACAGGGGTAACACAACAGAGGCTGAGATTAAATCTCGAGATTTGAATGGTACGAGATGAGAAGGTGGAGTTGATCATGGAGGATTGTTCCTCCCCATGAAAACACCAGGCAAGATGAGAGGAAAGATTTGAGGAAGAAGATTGAGAGGATTGCCTGCAGGTTTGTCCCCGTGAATGCCAGTTAAATTAATTAGATTTGAAAAATCTAATTTTATTGGTGAGTGAATAGAGGGATTTGATTTATGCTTTTATTTAAATATTTTTTATTTATTTAAATTAGCAAAAAGAGAGATAAATAATTTAATAAAACAAACTATAGAAGTTGTTTATTAAATAAAAATAGAAGGAATATGATAATTAAATTAAAGATTTTTGGATTTCTTTATTTAATTAAGAAGAAAATATGATAAGATAAATAAATAACACAAATTATTGAAGCTGTGTATTTAATTTTAAGATAGAATTGATGGATAAAGTATAGAAGAAATAATAATGATAATAATTAAATAAAACAAAGTATTTAATTTTGTTTATTTAATTAAGAGGAAAATAATGTGATAAAATAGAAGAATTAATAGTGAACTTAATATAAATAAACATTTCTATTTATTTACTAAGTAGATGAATTTAGGATTAATTAATCAAATAAATCATATTTAACTAATTATATTCTCCAGACCATTTTTAGGTGTCTACAGTTAGATAAATTAGACAAGATTTTGGCATGTGTCTTAATCCTATATAATGAGACAACTACCTCAACAAATATTAAATGACTTAAGACACAAGCATTAAATGCCAAAAGATAAGACAAGATCTAGTGACAACTAATACTATCTAGAAAGAGTCCCTCCTAGGACCTAAGTGGACTTAACATGTAAACATGACCTAGATGGGTAAAACACTTATTTATACCAACACCCCCCCTTAAGTGCAACTTAGGGAGTATTATTATGCAAAGATGCAAATATGGGTCCCAACTATGAGGCCATGCTAGGTGCCCATGTACATATGCAATAAAATCTCTCACAAATGGAGAAAAGGAGAAAACCCAATGGGACAAAACTCCCCCCTAAAGAGGATGAAAATAAGATGCTCTCAATGATTCATGAGAAGGAAAAAACCCCATATGAGGAAAAAGACCCCTATAAGAAAGAAGATGAGAGACCATGCAACCCCCCTCAATGTAGAGTCTCCTACAATGATGGTAGATTTTTTGATACTAAATTTCCAAGATGATCCAAGACTGTCAAACAATGTTCCTCCCTTTAGGAAGAAACAAGACCAAAATAACTTATGCAAGATGTCTTCCCATTTTTGAAAGGAAGATGCGAGAAGAAAGATGATGTGAGATGCCCTTGAAGAATGCTCAAGTGTCTCCATGTCAATGTCAAAAGGTATCACCTCTAAATAGATGTTTTAGGCCACACTACAGAAGATGAAAATCCAAAATCTCTTAGAAATGATTAAAGAATACATTCTAAAGACTATGATACCTCCTCTAAAGATAAAGAAGCCTCCTCTAAATGTTGTCCAAAAGAATCCACACCGATGTTAAACTATGAAGGATGATCATGTAGAGAATGAACAAGAGGGTCAAAGTGTTCCCTCATAACAATTGATCAAGGATCATCTCCATCAAAGATAAGATGAATGCAATCAATGATGTCTCCCAAATTTGAAATATGGCTCACAAAACAAACTAACAATGTATGTCAAGTACTCATCCCAAGAAGCCATTTTGGAAGATGATGTATGTCCTACTGTACTGAATCACAAGGAGCCAAAAATACAAAATCACAAGCATCCTTAGAAGAAATAGTAGATGAAAGAGATGAGATCTCAATGCATGCCATTCAAGTACACTCATCATCCCCCATCGTGTCCTCGACATATGATGAAGAACACTAGATGATTGTGTCAATGTTGGATTAAAAGAGTCCTTTGCCTCAAGATGTTGACTCATATATGAAGAAGATGAACCCTCTAAATCTAGATTAGGAACCATAGAAATTGAAGTCTCGATAGAAGTCTCACCTAAGAACCTAATAAGGTTTTTTCTTATCAAAACAATCATACCTTTCTCATCAACAAGCACTATAACTATTTTATCATCAATTGGTCGAAACTCATCAAGTGGAACAAGACAATATGAAACAAGATCCTCTGGGAATGGAGGTTCATTTGATTCTTCATACATCTCCCAAAGTCTGTTCATAAGGTCACGAGGGATCTCAATACCATCAACGGCCATTTGTGTGTCAATATCACAACTACAACCAATTAATCCTAGGATACGTTCAGTTTTTATTTCCCACACAACTCCCTTTCATTTGGATGATGGTTTAGGAACTAGTCCATAGAGATATATCAAAATATTAAGCCACCTACAATGTGTTAGGATTCCATCTCACTAAGACTTAAAGTTCCATTTATCCAACTTGATTACAAAAGGATGCCTTTTGATGCACATGTTAAACTCCTCAACTTTAGTCACTCAATAAAACAATCAAGAGACATTAGCCAACAAAAGCATAAGATTACCCCCCAAAATTACTCAACTAAGAAACTCCCTTAGAAACATATTATTGTGGCACTTTATACCTAGTACGATTTCAAGTTCCTTTTCCAAAAATAGTGAAGTGGACTTGATCTTAGTGCTTATAGATGCCAAATTTGGCCATAATCTGAAAGCAATTTTTTTACATAGAATGGGACCAATCTAATCACACCACTGCAAAGTATAGGAAAAATTATGCACTTTTAAAAAAATGCACCAAAAAATGTTACTGTAAGAACAAGAATGGAACCCCAGAAGTTCCCAAAATGAGAATGACTCGGCAACACCTGTGAGAATCTATAATTTTTGGAATAACCAAGCACCAAAATTTTAAAAAAACCAATTGCACCACTACAAAGAGCATGAAATTCTACCCCAAATAAAGAAATTCTTGAGAAAAGGAGTTCTACCAAAGGATGAAATTCTACCAAGTTATGGCTCTCCAAAGTCAAACTACAAATTCAAAACCTGCAATGGAGAGGGTGGCGGAAATTTCCAAACGATACTGACATCACCGTTGACATAGTTTTGATGTTAACAACTTGTTGGATTAAATTTGATGGTATGTCAGTCATCACCAATGGAATAGACCTCGCTTGGATGAAATATTCACCCCGATGGAATATTCTCTTGAAATATGTTATATGGCAGTGATTAAGGAATCTTCAACAAAATCTTTGATTTAATGGTGGAGTTGTCAATATATTATTTTCTTAGCAAAATATTATTTTGAGGCTTGCATCGATGCTTGTGTGGTTGAATAAAATAGTGTCATGTGGTGGCTTGTGTTGTTTTGGTCAAGTCTAGTGATGGCCTGCAACAATCTCTAGCCTGTCGCCACATGTCACCTTTAAAGTGACAACACAATTTACAACAACTGCAGACTTTTTTGTAATTTTTTAAATATTTTTTTAATTAAAAATTTCAAGAATAGAATATTGAAAAACTTGAAATTTTTAAACCTTTAACTTTTTTCTTCTAACGATGTTGTACCTATGTTGCAATTATGACGATCGTAAGGACGACAAAGGAGGGAAATTTTTTCCTCGAGCCCTAGGTGAAGTGATCAAATTTATATAATTTTACAGTCGGTCCTTAAGTTTTTGGGCCTTTTGGATGTAATGACAAGGTCAATCTTGGCCCAGAGTGCTTCAAAAATTCAGCTACCTCCTAGATCTAGTAACCTTTTTCCAACTTGAAACCCTTGTAAATAAGACAAAATTTGATGAAACAAAAGGCAAACCTAACTTTCTCTAATGTCTTGGATTCAATAGTGAGTCCTTGAAACCTCCAATCACACCTAGAAAAAATTTCATGCCAAGATTGGTCCCTCAAATCTAGGAAGAAGTTTGCAGCACTAAAGCTCTCATACCATGTAAGAGTTAATTGTGAACTCCTCAACACACTAGTATCACATACAAGACAAAAATAACTTCCAAAAGAGAGAAATGGTATAAATATCATGATATGATTATGGATGCAAGATTGCCAAATTGAAAATATGATGTACATATAATGCCTTGCTCATAAACAAGATCTTGACATGTGTCTTAATCTTGTATAATGAGACAACTACCTCAACAAATATTAGATGAATTAGGACACAAGCATTAAATTCCAAAATATAAGATAATATCTAGTGACAACTAACACGATCTAGAAAGATTCCCTCCTAGGACCTAAGTGGACTTAACATGTAAATAGGACCTAGATAGGTAAAACACATATTTACACCAACACTCATGCCCTCCATTTTGGTTATCCCAATATCATTTTTAACTCTTATCCTACTAGTGTTATGCTTGTGTCTCATGCCACTAATTCCCTACATTCTAGTGGTACACCTTCCTCTTATAATTATAGCATTATTGAGACTCACTTCATTCCTCTCTCTACTATCGTCTGTTGCCTATCATCCCTCATCCTCTTTATAATCCTTTTGTTGTTTCTCATGTTCACACTACCACTATTTATGTTGCTACCCTTGATGCACTATTGTAAAGTCTTAATAATATAGTGTAAAATTGATGACATACCTAATAGACAAGACACAAATATTATGTTGAGATACAAAACGCCCCACTTTTGGCAACACATTTTTAGATTTACACTGGAAAGGGTGACCCACATACACATTTGCAATTTTTCAAAGTTGAGTGTTTAGATTTTGTGTATGAAGATGAGTCATTGGCCAAATTATTTTTACTTGCATCAAGGGACTAAACTAGAAAATAATTATTTTCCTTACCTTATGGTCCTATTCATTATTTCTTTAAGCTGATCAAATATTTTCTTGATCATTTATGTGTAAAGTGTTGGAGTAGCCAAATTTTTCTTGCAAACTCAAAATAATTTATAAACGAGCATATGCAAAATGAGAAAATATCATAAGCATGTGTTGTTTTATAAAATTTATAAATGAGCCTTGATTATAAAGGTAAGGATGAAGAGGTGAGAAGATAGGAATCAAACTCTAACTACCCCTCCAAGTATGAACAAGTGTAGGACTCTATGGACAAGTGTTGGGACACTTAATTAGTCTACATGAGGATAGAAAAAAGTCTAACTAAGCTTAAGTTTGGTGTGAATTGTTGATGGTGTTTTCTGCACAGCAACAACTTAGACATAATGCAATATTCTATCTCTCTTGAAAGGTAATCTTCAACAACAAATTACTAAGAATCACCCCAAGGTCTCTCGGGTGTCAGGTCTTGACAATGCAGAAACAACTCAGATAATATGTGAAAATGCTGGTAACCACAATCGGACCTTACTACAAGCAAACTGTATCTCTCTAATTTATCAAATTCTACAATATTATGATCTTCAATCCTAGATCTAACCAAGTAATAAAGAAACAACAAAAGATGAAGGTGAAAGAGATATAATGAAATCTAAACTATTTCTAAAATGAACAATGCAAATGATAAACACCTAGAACAAACCAATCTCAAATAACCAGTTCCAGCTTAACCCACAATGCAATATCACAAGAAAGGTGCAATCTTCTAAGGCATACAAATTTTCAAATCATAGGCATTCATCCACAATCGAACTAAGCAAAAATAGATGTATGGTCCAGGTTGACTTCACCAATCTACTACAATCAGATAGTTACTGGGAGTATAGACCAGAGATTGCTACAAACATTCCAAGCATGAAACCATAAACATTATTCACCAAACTAATCTAGTTCTAAATTTAACATCAAATCTTATATCTTCAAGCAATTTCAAAAGATGGAACAACAGGAACCATGCAAGATAAACTAACACAAAAGAATTCACCAGAGAAACCACAATGCCTTCAATTGTATTAGATCACCAAAATGTAGCAACAATTCCACTGTCCTGTGTTACAGCATTTGCTTCAAAGAACTAACTACTATCTCTACTACAGAATGCTCTAGCTCTTTCTTAGTCTAGTTTGTCTCTATTATCTGTCTAACTGCTTACAAATGAGGCACAAATGCCATTTATAGAGAACCCTCAAAACATGTCAGCCCAGCTAGACATTTACAAAATAAAATAACCAAAACAAGTCGGCCTCAGGAAATTCAAAATAAAGCACACATTAAATGCTGATACATCATCAAGGTCAGCAAAAACACATTCCTCAATGCAGCCCGGATCAACACATGCCCTATAATAATAGGGAAGCACAAATCTCAAAATTGGCATTAATTGCCACCTCCCTTATCCTTATTCTGATCCAACGACTCATGAACCCTCAAAAACACCTTATCCAACTCAGCAACAGGTGGCAAGGGTAGGATTTTGAGCCGACATTCAATTGATCCAATTTCTTCCCTTGACCGCTTAACTGTTGTGTCCCAATCATCCTTATATGCTAAGTACTTATCCACCATAGCCAGATAAGTAGCCGCATCATCCAATTGGTACCCAGTCACAGAATTTTCAGTACCAGGGGCATAAACATCATGCCACCATTCCCTCAATTGTTCTAAGCTCAAGTACTTAGGGGCGATCTTCCTCCTGCCAGTCATTACCTCAAAGAAGGCGATGCATCCATCATAAACATTGGTTAAATCACCATCCATTTGCTTCCTTTGCTTGTAAATTTTCTTGATGGTTTTCTGTCGGATTTGCAGGGCTTCAAACCACTCCCAAGGCTCATTAACCCTAGATGAAGAAAGGATTCCATCAACAACCAACTGATCCTTACTATATTCCATGATTGCTTTGGTTTTCTGCAATAAGAGATCAATGTCCTCCTTGTCCTGAGATAAAACATAATCTAATAACTCCTTAGCCCTTATTGCATCCTTTCCAGTTGAAAGGATCTCCCTTATTGCATCATCTCCCTTAACCTGTACCTCCTTCAACCAATTTACTGTAGCCAGAGTAGAAGCTTTCATCTTTTCCATTTCAAAGATGGTCTCCTTCGGCAAGAAACCAACAGTAGCAGAAGAGGATGGGTGAAAAGATTGCAAAGGCTTCATCAAATCTTCTAGACATTTCCTAAGCCTTTCATTCTCCTTCTTTAGCTCATGTTTGGACTATGTTTCCTTCCTTAATCTCCCAATTATCACTGCACTGGACCCCTCATATTCTTCAATATCTTGCTCCATAGAAGTAGGCCCAAGATTAATAGTCTGTATATCATAATCCTTCCCGGTGACTTCATCTTTAATTTTATCAGCAGCAGGGGTAGCAATATGAATAACCCTATTACTAGCTTCATCCCTTTCGATCTTCGAAACCACCTTGGCTGCCTTCTTCTTCTTACCCTTTCCAATCTTGCCAACATTTCATCCCAGTTGAGAGGAGTGTCCTCAACAATGACCTGTTTCCTTCTAATTTCTTTGTCTAGCCAATCCAGAACAGCAGGATCCACCCGGACTTCATCCTTCTTGACCTCTTCATGCTGCTCTACCGTCTCATCCCTTTCCTTTTCAGGAGATTGATCACCTTTGCTTTCCAACTCTGGCTCTTCTTCTTGCAGGGGTGATGGAGTCTTAACAAGGACATCCTCCTTCTCAGGGGATCTATTATCTTTGCTATTTGTAGGAGAATCCTCATACTGAACCAACGGGGAGTGATGCACCTCCACATGTCCTTCCTCAAACTCAGCAGCTGCGCCATAAAGTTCTCCATCCTTAAATGGTTTTGCTTCCTCACTGGTCTCATGCTCTTCATGAGTTGTTTGCTCAGGTATACCCAATGGAGGAGAGGTATCTTTCTGTTGTTGCATAGTGGATGCCATTGAAAGAGGATCTGACTTTTGCATAGTCTCCTTGGGAGATGGAGTTCTTGACATTCTTGAATAAACCTGGGTTTTCTCTCCTGAGCTCTCCACATCAACCACATGAGGATCCACTTTGTCTTTAGAAGTTTCCTGATATTTCTTCTTAGAAGCCCTGGTTGTCCTTGTCCTTTTTGGATCTGGAGGAGTGTCTTCTTTCTATGCTTTCTCAAGTTCCTCCTCTTTTATAGACTTACCTATTTTCACGGTATGACTTCTCTTCTTTCCCCTAGGTTTTCTTTTCTTTTCAGGCTCACTCTCTTTAGGACCTCTGATTTTAATTTTAAAAGGTGAGCCTACCTTAGTTTTGCCCGCAGAGTCATCCTCACCTGACTCCTCTGAAGTGGAACGAGCATTCAAATTTCCCATCAGATTGAAAGTACAAGGTACCCTCTTGCTCTCCAATTCCCATACTTTATGTTTTAGCCATGACTTGGTAGATTTCACAATAGGAGCCATTAATTCCTCCAGCTTAGTTATTTCCTTTTCAGACCAGTTTATCTCTCCAATGGGTCTGTCCTTGACTGATTCAAATGCATGATCCTGAACTAAATTCCCGTCATCTTCCAACTGATCAGGAATCAACTTGACATTGTACATTCTAATTACATCAGCTGGAAGCCTAGAATACCTTTTCTTTCTCACCTCAAAGTCATCCTTGCTATTCGCCCAGTAGTCCTCTAGATCATCCTTGTGATGATATTCTTTAGTAGCCTTCTTCTGTGCTTCACCAGTGATACAAAAGCTTGCCCTTTTAGAATGGAAAGAGAAACCATAAGTACTCAACTCCTCCCCTGATGCATGAGCTTATTGGATTGAAGGGCAAACCTTAGCTATACCAATTTTCAAAGGAAAGTCCCCACCAAACCCTGTTTTGTGCTTCTCTCCTTTAACAACAGCATCGAAATCACATATCTGTCGGGTAACCTCCAAAAGTATGACATGGTCGGTTGGATATCTTGGCAGTTTGTATGGAACAGTTGGGCATCCATCAACTCTGATATAGGAGAAGGTAGGGAATTGTATAAACCAGGCTCCATATCTTTTAATCAATTCTTTGGCCCCATCAAAAATTCTCATATGTTCTGCATTCTGAAGCAACCTAGTGATATGCATAGTAAATGCATCATTTGTTCTTCTATAATTTGTATTCCCTAGGTGCAGCTCAGGGTACACCTCATAGATGACATCTTGCCCAAATGTTCCTTTTGGACTCAATCCCTTGTATGGATAAAATCTAGCAAGCACATATACCACATAAGATGACATGGTAAACTTCTTTGTCTCCAACACATCTCTCAGCTGCCTGTCAATCATTGCACTGATAATCCTTTCCCAATGGTAATTGATGCCTTGCTCAATCCTGTTAATGACATGCACCATCCAATTCTCCAATGCCCCAGCACTCTTCAAGCTTGCCACGCTGCTCAACAGTGTGATTGCATCATATATATCTTGTCGGAACTTGACCCTGTGTAACTGTTTAGGCAGCTTGGAGAAATGAGATTTTGGCTTTTCCAGCCAGTAATTGATCATCTGTTGGGCTTTGGTAGGCTCATCCTCATAGTAAGTCCTCGCCAAGTCCATGTCCAAAGCACACACACATGGTAAGTCTGGCATATCCAATGCCTGGGCAATGGAAACCGGATTAAAGTTTGCCAACACTCTCCCATCAGTTCTAACAATCCTCTGTGTATCAAAGTCATAGTGCCGGGCACACTCTAATATCAATTCATAGCATTGAACTGTAGGAGGAAATCCGGCCACATGAGCTAGTCCGGATTTCACCATTCCCTTGGTTAGGACCGGTAAATCCCTCTGAGCTAACCTTTCTTTGAATTCTTCGTATCTCCAAGCTCCTACATTAGTATCTGAAACCTCTGACCAGACCGAAGCCACCTTACTATCCGACAACTGACTCTTCACATCCAGCCTGACCCTTTCTACCTCTATGACTGAGGATCCCTCTGAGTCTCCCTTGACCTTTCCTGTCGCCGCCTTGCTTGATTAAGCCTGCATTCATAAAAGAGCCTCATGAGAATCCAATTATCATCCATATTTCAACCAAAGGTTAGCCCCGAAATCACATGAAATCATTAAGATCCATCATTAATCATCAATCTTGAAAATCTGAGAAAACGAAGTAACCCAAGAAAATGAAGTAATCCGAATAAACTAAAATTCGGGAAAATCCAGTCGGGGAAAAATTCGGAGAAATCTGACCCAGACGGACTCCCGCTACCAAAACATCATTCATCAAATAAATCATCAATACAGACCAAAGAGATGCATGATTATCATGAGATTCATTCATTTAGCAACAAGAAATCATCATCAAACATTTAATTCATTACTTCAATTTCAAAAATCTAAATCAAGTGAAACCAGGTAGAAAACCGGAAAAATCCAGACAGTTCGGATTTCCGTAGGCATCTGAAATTCCGGGAACTCATCATACTCCGGGGAAATGGCAAAATCCGGGAAAATCCGGGTGCACGAAAATTCCGCAGACACCTCGGAAACCGACGACCGTTTGACTCGTAGACCATTAATCGAATGATCATATAAACCCCCCTATCCGAATCCAACGAACATGAATTCAAGCCCAATAAGCCAAATCTCGGTTGCACATGAATTTAAACTCCCAAAAACTCTCGAATGGCTGATCCCTGCGGCGAAATAATGATGCCCCAAATTTGACTGCTAAACCTCCGCCATGAGAACTAAAGCGAGCTCGACATTCAGAAACAATCCCTCAAAATGATGAAACTAGGGCGCACCAGGGTCTCAAGTGTTGCGAACAAGGTCAAGCCAGACACAGGACCAGAGGGTCGCGCCAATTCCACCAAACTTAACAATCTTGGGCAGACATATCGAAACCCTAACTTCACAAATTCTACCAGATTACATGCCAACATGTCAAGGCCCTAGCAGGAACACCTAGTTACAGGGGAGTACGTGACATTCAATTGATAAACAAAGGGATGCACAACGCAGGCGCTAAAACCCATGGAAAGGTGCGTTCAAACCCTAATTCAATAAATATGTGATCATGAAAATAAACAAGGGCCGACCCAAATAACCATCGATCAACAACTTGAAAGATCCAATCAAAGCGCAAACAATAGGAGAAGTCAATAACGACTTACCATGGATCAACTCCGAATGAACCTCGAGCCCGAGGAAGTCATTGCGAATCAGGGTGCCCTAGCGGTGAAAATATTCAACACAAACGCCCAAGCAATCCACACGCGAACAGACCAAATCCAACGACCAAGGCTCAAAAGAACAAACTCAAGCGCCAGAGCAGAAAGCAAATGAATAATGAAATTAGGATAAGCAACAAAAGCCCTTAAATTCGCTCATACTCGCGCCAGAGAAGACGTACCTCAAGCATTAATGACTGATAAGACATACCAAGGAAATCCGGAAACCTGAGTTCAAAACGGAATTCCGGAAAAATCCAAGCCAGTCGGACTATCCTGGTGAGCATAAATTTCGCGGACGATGCACCCCTCCGGGACTCCGACGAAGTCCGGGAAAATCTGCGTGACCCCGAAAATCCCGGATTTAACCAGAAACCCGGATTTAAAAAAATCCAACATTGACAGAAGATGGACCAAGACCTGGAAAAATCCGGGTGAGCCAAAAAATCCCGGACCCAGGGCAAAACCCGAACTTCCATTAAAAACCAAGTTTGATCAATTCAACCCTCAGGGTAAGACTAAGGCAAGCAAGACCAACATCCCAAGACCTTAAAAGGACAAACTCAATAAAGACCAAAGGTCCAAGAGACAAACAGAGGGTCCCTACTTCAAGTGGGGCGTGTGTGCAAAATTGCACAACAAATGGCGACTCTGCTGGGGAAATGCTCCAGAGCATTTCGATGACAAACTAGAATCAAGAACCCAAAACTTATGGTTTCAACTCATCCATCCAGTCACCACCTACGGTTAAACCAAAGAACCCACAAGTCATCCAAACTTTCCTACACGGGGGTCAAAGTGTGTGCACATGCATTCACTACCCCCTTTTAGCTGCAAAAGAAACCAAACTTGGTCTGAACAAGCTACATAAAGATTCGTACTATAAAAGCAACCTAGATAGAGCCTCGCTGCTAGTTAGGCGTCTATAGCCCTGACGAGGTTATCGCTGTGATTCTCCTGAACATAGCTCTACTGCCAGCCAGGCGTTCATAGCCCCGGTAGAGATATTCAGACTCCCCTGATGAGTGGAATTCAGTCTTTTGATTTTCCATAGTGTCTCTTTCTTTTCTTTTTTTTGATATTACTTGTTTTCACTTATTTCTCTCCTTTTTTTTCGACTTGTGAACAGTGAAGTTCACACTCAGGGATGAGAACCACAGTGGCACTAGAGTAGAAAAAAGATTTTTCACCTATGCAAACTTCATAAGGTCCTTCGGCAACCTCAGGCATCTTTAATATTCAAAATGTGAGACCCTAATGTATTCCTGTTCAATCTGACTAAAGGACTCTTTGCCTTAAACACAAGGGTATGCAACATTGGGTAGAGAATTCATCCCATGATGTTTTGGAAAGATGATTAAAGTTTGAAAAGGAAATACTGAGAGCACCACACCCACTTTGTCACCACTGTCATACAAATGCAACAGGAGACCCCATAAAGAGTAAAAACCAAGAGCAAGATCAACACAAACCAAAGCAAAACAAGCCAAAGCAAACCTACCCTAACCAAAGCAAAAATAGGAAACGAAAGGAAATCTACTCTAACAAAGCAGACAACAGAAAGCAACCTAAACTAACTATATACAAAACATGGAGCTGAAAATAGCTCAGGATTGGAAATAATGTTTCAAATACTGCCCATTAACAGGCAGCGAAATATCTTCCCCCGTGAGAGTCTTCAGACGGAAGGCATTATCTCCAAGTATTTCAGCTATCTGATATGGACCGAGCCACAGCTTATCAAACTTCCCATGGTCCCCTTTTCGATCATGAGGTTTATCCCAGTACAACACAAGGTCAGAAATCCTAAAAGCTTTGACCTTAGCTCTTCTGTCAAACCACCTCTTAACTACCCCCTGATGTTTGGCAAAGTTTTCAAGGGCATTGTCTCGTTTCTCCTCAAAGTGCAGTAGCTCTGTTAACCTGGCCTCCCTTCTATCCCCCTCATCATAAAACTCATTAATAAATTACAAGGTTGGGATTTTGAGTTGAATAGGGAATACTGGCTCCAGACCATATACTAAGTGATAGGGAGATGTTCTGATGGATGACTTAAGCCTTGTACGATCTGCCTAAAGGGCAAACTGAAGCTAGGTATGCCAGTCTTTTGGGTTCTTCTCCAGCAGCTTACGGATAACAGTCAATAAGTTCTTATTGGAGGACTCTGCTAGGCTATTACCCTGGGGGTAGTAATTAAACGCAAACTTTATAATAATGCCATGATCAAAAGCCCAATTTGAAATTTTCAAAAATGCGAAAGCAGGACCATTATCACAGACAACAGAAATAGGACATCCAAATCAATTAATAATAGCAAATTCTAGAAAATCAATCACTACCTCAGATGTACATTGCCTACAAGCAAAAGCCTCAGTCCATCTTGTGAAATAATCAGTAATGGTTAGAATATACCTGTGTCCTGCAGAAGATGGTGGGTTGATAGGACCGATAAAGTCCATGCCCCATTGAGCAAAAGGCCTTACCTTAGTAACCGATTGGAGTGGGAGTGCTGCATACCTTTCCCTTGTTGCTGTAGTCTGGCAAGTGTGACAGGTCCTTACATGATGGTGAACGTCCTTGAACAATGTGGGCCAATAATACCCAGCCCTTAATATCTGATTTGCTGTGGCAATATCAGAACCATGGCCAGTGCCATACTTTTCATGAAATTCATTCATCACCCTTTCAGCTTCTTGTTTCCCAAGACACCTCAAATAAATGCCTTCATGATTTCTCTTGTACAAAATAACTCCCTTTAGCATGAAACCATTGCTCTTCAGTCGCAAAGCTCTCCTCTGAACCACATTAAGATGGCTTGGGAATCGCTGGTTCAGCAAATAATAAACTATGTCCTCATACCAGCCACCTGGGGAAACCTCCTCAAGATTGTAATTCTGAACAGTCAATTCAGGCCCCATTTCAACCATAGTCTGAGTAAGTCCCTGCCCTCTTACCAACTTCATGGGTTGGATCTCAATGTCATATTCTTGTAGCATTGTCACCCACTTAGCTCTACGCTCTCCCAACTCATTCTGCATCAACAATAACTTAACTGCAGGATCCGGGACAATTGCATAAACCTTATTCCTGAGGATATAATGTCTGAATTTCGTCACTGCTCTAACCAGGGCGTTAGCCTGCTTTTCTACACTTGGATATTTCAACTCGACATCTTTTAATGGCGCACTCATAAAAGCAATAGGATGCTCATTTCCCTCATTAGACTTCTGAGTCAATATTCCTGCACATGAATGGTCTGAGGCAAATGAATAGATGTAAAAGGGCTTACTGTAATCGGGACTCACCAATACTGGAGCATCAACAATGGCTCTTTTGATTTCTACAAATGCCTCATTTGCTTCTGCAGTCCACTCAACTTTAGCGTCTTGCTTCATCATTGCATTCAGTGGTTTAACAATTTTAGCAAATCCAGTAATGAATTTCCTGACAAAGTTAATCTTGCCAAAGAAAGACTTCATCTCCTTTTTGCTAGCAGGTGGCTAAATCTTCAGTATGGCCTCCACTCTCTCTGAATCAATAGCAATTCCCTTTTCAGATATGATGTGTCCCAGCAACTTCCCTTCTGTTACTCCAAAAATACACTTTTTAGGATTCAGGGATATGCCGAATTCCCTGCACCTTTGAAACACTTTGCGTAAGTCAGAGATGTAGTCGCCTCTATTTTTGGAGAAGACAGTTAAATCGTCCATATAAATAATAATGCACTTGCCTATGATATCTTTAAAGGCAATATCCATGGCCCTTTGAAATGTAGCCCCAACATTAATGAGGCCAAAAGGCATCCTCCTGTAAGCAAAGGTACCCCATTTAGTTGTGAAAGTAGTTTTGTGCCTGTCCTCATACTGAACCATTACTTGGTTGTACCCTGAATAGTCATCCAGAAAAGGACATCATCTGAGAACCATTTACTACTTGAAGTACTTCATCCAATGAAGGAACTGGATAGTTGTCCTTTTCTGACGATTTGTTTAGATTTTTGAAATCAACGCAAAGTCTGATTTTCCCATTTTTTTTTCTTACTAGGACTAGATTCGCCACCCATGTTAAATGCTTGACAGGAAATATAATTCTGGTAGACAGTAATTTCTGAACTTCTTTCTGTATAACCGGTTCCAGTAATGCGTTAATTGGCCTCTGTCTCTGCCTGAAGGGCTTGACACCCGGCTTCAGAGGTATAGTATGAGTTATGATTGACGTATCGTAAGTTTTCAGGTTCTCATAACTCCAGGCTATTACATCCGAAAAATTATGCAATGATTCAATTATTCCTTGTCTTTCCTCTGGAGTGCATACCTTGCCAATAAAAATGTTCTTAGCATCATCTTCAGTTCCCATATTGTAAGTATCACATTGTCCACTGATAGATTTCTTCTTAGACTCTTGCTCCTGATCTCTGATCTTGTCCAGATCAAAAATCCGCTCCAACTGTACCATTCCCCTTAGAATAGTATTAGACTTCAAATTTATCACTCCCTCCAAGTCCAGTTCTGCTTCTTGGAGTTCTGTTTCACCAATGATTTGGGAAACAAAAACATCTGTGTTTGTAATGAAGTCTAGGATATGCTTGTCATCCTCAAATACCTGAAAGTTAGTAACATTGTCTGGAACTGATGGCACAGGAGTCAATTCTACAGTAAACTTTTTCAAACCTGACAAAGATAGAGGCTGCAGAGTGCTCGTTGCCTGGGCCAGAGAATATGCAATTTGATTCTTCTGTCATGGTATCAATTGAATATTGAAGGCATCAAATCCCTCAATGAGGTCCCATACTCTATGCCTATAATTAGTCATTCTCCTATCATGGCATGAATATTGTTTCCTTACTTGCTTAATTACCAGCTCAGAATCACCGAAAACTTGCAGAACCTTAACCTTTTTCTTGAGCGCCATAAGAAGTCTGTGAATCAATGCCTCATATTTTGCTACGTTATTAGTACAGTGGAATTGAAGTCTATGAGCTGCAAAGAAAGTTTTACCTTTTGGGCTAATCAATTCGAATCCTGCTCCAGCTCCATGTTTGGATTTAGATCCATCAAATCTGAGGGTCCAGCATTCAGCAGTTGTATTCCTCTTCATCGTATCCTTCGGGTTATTACTGCTGGAGGATTCTTTAGATGACATCACTTTCTTTCCTTTATAATCTTCCGGAGGGCTTTGCATGTCTGTCTTGACTGCCAGGGCTAGATTTAGACATTTTTGTACTCGTTTTGCTGCTGCTTGGCATAAACAGCATTCCAGCTCTGAATGGGAAGCATTATGAACTCTACACCATTTAGGTAAGAGCAACTCCTCAAAGTTTGTCCTCCTACCGAAGTGAACCTGGTTTTCAATACACTGCCTAATGAATTCCTGGAAGCTGTCCAGCAAGCTAATTTGATTATCCTCGAATTCATCCTCTTCCTTAACTGATCCGGTCAGAACAGTAGCATTGCTGGATTCTATTTCTGTATCAATAGACATCGAATGTAGCATCAACACCTCCTCCGAATCTGACTCCTCATAAGGAGTCAATAGCATATAATTTCCCATGCCTACTTCTGATATCAGAACTTCATTTGAAGTATTTTGATATTTCGTGATCATATATTTCATTCTTGGTTCTCTCTCAATTCTGATATGATTTGGCACCCCTTTCCAGGGAAGCCACATGTGGGAGTGATAAGTAGATACATATCCATTTAGGGCCTTTGTAAAATCTCTTCCCAGAATTAAGCCATACGCGTCAGGGATATCAGCTACTTGAATATTATTAACCTGTTGGATTCTTGGGTCAGAAGCTACTTGCATGTGAATCATGTTTAACTCTCCCACTACATTTACTTCAGTTCTATCTAACTGAGTTACCTTCTTCTGGGAGTCAGCAGGTGTAATCCCTAAAGCTCTATATACTCCAAATGGCATAACATTGGTAGAAGCACCAGAATCCAGTAAACAGTTATGTAAATTCTTATCGAATATGTGCACAGAGATCAAGAATGGTGGGGTATCCGTCTTCCCTTGAAACAAAGTTGGCTGAGTATCTACCTGGGCCACTTGAGTCTTGTCTTTCTCCTTGCCTTTATCTCAAGGGGGCAAGCTAGTCTGATAGGCCTGGCTTTGTGTCTTCACAGCCTGAGAACCAGTAACCTTGCTGACACTCTCACTGGAAGGTTTATCCAAAGACACCGGATGTGCACCATAGGCACCTAGAACTGCATGCCTAATTGCTGGGGACCTTAGTAATTCAAATACTGAAAGATTAAAATTTCTTGAACTCCTCAGCAACATACAAAGCCATTTTCTCCTCACTTAGATTAGTGGGGATGTCCCTGGAAGATTCCTCTATCTTATCTTTACCTGCTTGAACAATTTTTTCCTTCTGCGGGTCAGTTTGAGCTTGTCTTTCCTTTGAAAGGTATTGCCTGGAAACATGTGGAAAGGACAGATTATTACTAGCACTTGGGTCTGGAGGGATATTAAAATTATTAGGAGGAATGGAGGTGGTAAAAGGACCCCCAGCCTGCGGGCGTCTATGGGGCATGTCTCTTAAATCATATCCTTTACCCTGCCTCTGGAACATCTGCACTTCTTCAACATAAGCCTCCTCCTTATCCAGGGGGCCATTATCATTCATTGCCTCCTCATTGAATAACTGGGCTACCTCATCTCCATTGCAGATTTGGTCTACTTTCTCCTCCTGGGAGTTGGATTCCTCTTCTGGAACATTTTCTTCACCTGCTAGAAAAGGGGCATGATTTATCACTAGCACAGGAGAGTCATAGGGGATGGAGGGAATAATTTCCTGACCATTTGCATTATTTTCCACTTCATACTAGAAAATAGAGGCTGCAGTTTGGAATTTTGGACATTCTAACTCAAAATGCTGGCCTGTCTTATGGAGTCTACACCATCCTGACAGGGCAGCCTCAGCCAGATATACACTGCTGGGAGGCTTGTCTTTACTGACTGGCTGATTAGCTCTGATTGGTTGACAGGTTGATCCAATGGAGTGGGGACTCCTCCATTATTAGGTCCTGTATTCCACGTCCTGTTCTGTCCCTGCAACTGCCTCCTATCAAATCCTGGGCCACTACCTTGTCCTTTATCGAAATTTTGTTTCCTATCATTATTGTACCCTCTATCATTATTGAATCCTCTCTCATTGTTATAACCTCTATCCTGATTATATCCTCTGTCATTGTTGTACCCCCTTTCATTACGCTGTCCTCTATCAAAATTCTGCCCCTGTGGATGCTCTCTGTTATGATTGGATTGTATATTTCTCTAAGCAGCTTGTAATTGGCTATTTTGATTCCTTAGGTAAGTCACCTCTAGGTTTAACTTCTTTATCTGCTCAGCCATTTCATCAATCCTATTCTTATTTGGATCTCCATAAGGGTTCTGGCTTGGATTACTCTGAAGAGGAACATGCATTGTAGCAGATCCCATGGATTGATGCAGCACTTCAGAATTCTGCAAGTAGGTAGGGAAACTAGTTGGCTGCTACTGATACAGGGGCTGGTTAACTTGCTGCTGTGGGAAGTTCATCATAGGAGAGACCTGACTCATGGGGAGACCAGGGTGTGGCACTAAAGGCAATTGAGGAACTGGATTCATAATTGGAGTATGATTGGCGAGTGCCTGATTTACTGCCTGAACCTGGCCTGGATGTGCAATTGGTCCTAAAGAAGGCAACGGTCCAGCCAAATGTTGCCTTAAATCTGTGCTAAGCTTGACCGCTTCTGTATAAGCATCAATTAGGCGAGTTGGAGGGTTGGGTCTCCATTTCAGAAAGGTTGTTGTAAGGTTGTCCAATGCTTCATAATAAACCCCTAGGGCCGTATCATTGTCCAAGACATAAGGGTCTTGAAGTCTGGTATACACACAATGGAACCTATTATTGAAACTGGATATGGGTTCATTAACCTCTCTCTTGACTCTAGTAAATTGCAGATACAATTCATTGGCACTAACGAGTATTCGGAACTTCTATAGAAAAGCAGTTTCAAGATCATTCCAATTATGAATTGAACTTGATGGGAGGTGATTGTACCAATAAAAAGCCTCCTCTCCCAATGAATAAGGAAATAACCTACAGGCAACATCCTCATGAGCAATTCCTCTGTCTTTGAGATAGGTTTGGAAGATCCTAATATGCTCCTCTGCAGTCCTATTTGGGTCATTAACATGAAACTTCAAACATAAATGATCAGGGTTCTTGGGCATAACATTGTAAGCATTGAAAAACAAGGGAGATGGATTATTAGCGAGGAAAGCCATTGGTAAGAGTGGTGGTGGTGGTTGTGGTTGATTACTGATAGGCTGGGGTTGCTGAATGGGAACTGCCTCAGGGATGGGTATGGCTCCAACTTCTGGGAGTGAAGATGCAACCTATACTGGTGAAGGGATGGGTGATGATGATTCTCCTCTTTCTTGAGTCCTCCTCGACCTAGTGGGGAACTGTAATTCCTGTAAATCCTCCTCTCCTGAGGTAGATCTGGTACTTCTTCTATATCTTTCAGGAGAGATGGCGTTTAAGAAATGATCCAGTAAGCTCATTCAGCCCTCCTTCTAGCGCCAATCTGTTGATGGTGTTTTCTGCACAGCAACAACTCAGACATAATGCAATATTCTATCTCTCTTGAAAGGTAATCTTCAACAACAAGTTACTAAGAATCACCCCAAAGTCTCTCGGGTGTCAGATCTTGACAATGCAGAAACAACTCAGATAATATGTGAAAATGCTGGTAACCACAATCAGACCTTACTACAAGCAAACTGTATCTCTCCAATTTATTAGATTCTGCAATATTATGATCTTAAATCCTAGATCTAACCAAGTAATAAAGAAACAACAAAAGATGAAGGTGAAAGAGATATAATGAAATCTAAACTATTTCTAAAATGAACAATGCAAATGATAAACACCTGGAACGGACCAATCTCAAATAACCAATTCTTGCTTAACCCACAATGCAATATCACAAGAAAGGTGCAATCTTCTAAGGCATACAAATTTTCAAATCATAGACATTCATCCACAATCGAACTAAGCACAAATAGATGTATGGTCCAGGTTGACTTCACCAGTCTACTACAATCAGATAGTTACTGGGAGTATAGACCAGAGATTGCTACAAACATTCCAAGCATGAAACCATAAACATTATTCACCAAACTAATCTAGTTCTAAATTTAACATCAAATCTTATTTCTTCAAGCAATTTCAAAAGATGGAACAACAGGAACCATGCAAGATAAACTAACACAAAAGAATTCACCAGAGAAACCACAATGCCTTCAATTGTATTAGATCACCAAAATGTAGCAACAATTCCACTGTCTTGTGTTACAGCATTTGCTTCAAAGAACTAACTACTATCTCTACTATAGAATGCTCTAGCTCTTTCTTAGTCTAGCTTGTCTCTATTATCTGTCTAACTGCTTACAAATGAGGCACAAATGCAATTTATAGAGAACCCTCAAAACATGTCAGCCCAGCTAGACATTTACAAAATAAAATAACCAAAACAAGTCGGCCTCAGGAAATTCAAAATAAGGCACACATTAAATGCCGATACATCATCAAGGTCAGCCAAAACACATTCCTCAATGCAGCCCAGACCAACACATGCCCTATAATAATAAGAAAGCACAAATCTCAAAATTGGCATTAATTGCCGCCTCCCTTATCCTTATTCTGATCCAACGACTCATGAACCCTCAAAAACACCTTATCCAACTCAGCAATAGGTGGCAAGGGTAGGATTTTGAGCCGACATTCAATTGATCCAATTTCTTCCCTTGACCGCTTAACCGTTGTGTCCCAATCATCTTTATATGCTAAGTACTCATCCACGACAGCCAGATAAGTAGCCGCATCATCCAATTGGTGCCCAGTCACAGAATTTTCAGTATCAGGGGCATAAACATCATGCCACCATTCCCTCAATTGTTCTAAGCTCAAGTACTTAGGGGCGATCTTCCTCCTGCCAGTCATTATCTCAAAGAAGGCGATGCATCCATCATAAACATTGGTTAAATCACCATCCATCTGCTTCCTTTGCTTGTAAATTTTCTTGATGGTTTTTTGTCGGATTTGCAGGGCTTCAAACCACTCCCAAGGCTCATTAACCCTAGATGAAGAAAGGATTCCATCAACAACCAGCTGATCCTTACTATATTCCATGATTGCTTTGGTTTTCTGCAATAAGAGATCAGTGTCCTCCTTGTCCTGAGATAAAACATAATCTAATAACTCCTTAGCCCTTATTGCATCCTTTCCAGTTGAAAGGATCTCCTTTATTGCAACATCTCCCTTAACCTGTACCTCCTTCAACCAATTTACTGTAGCCAGAGTAGAAGCTTTCATCTTTTCCATTTCAGAGATAGTCTCCTTTGGCAAGAAACCAGCAGTAGCAGAAGAGGATGGGTGAAAAGATTGCAAAGGTTTCATCAAATCTTCTAGATATTTCCTAAGCCTTTCGTTCTCCTTATTTAGCTCATGTTTGGACTGTGTTTCCTTCCTTAATCTCCCAATTATCATTGCATTGGACCCCTCATATTCTTCAATATCTTGCTCCATAGAAGTAGGCCCAAGATTAATAGTCTGTATATCATAATCCTTCCCGGTGACTTCATCTTTACTTTT
Organism: Sequoia sempervirens; assembly: GCA_007258455.2. Taxonomy (NCBI): domain Eukaryota; kingdom Viridiplantae; phylum Streptophyta; class Pinopsida; order Cupressales; family Cupressaceae; genus Sequoia; species Sequoia sempervirens. Next base: position 22,819,264 of record VDFB02000010.1, on the reverse strand, counting down.
ATTAGCAGCAGGGGTAGCAATATGAATAACCCTATTACTAGCTTCATCCCTTTCGATCTTCAAAACCACCTTGGCTGCCTTCTTCTTCTTACCCTTTCTAATCTTGGCCAACATTTCATCCCAGTTGAGAGGAGTGTCCTCAACAATGACTTGTTTCCTTCTGATTTCTTTGTCTAGCCAATCCGGAAGAGTAGGATCCACCTAGACTTCATCCTTCTTGACCTCTTCATGCTGCTCTACCGTCTCATCCCTTTCCTTTTCAGGAGATTGATCACCTTTGCTTTCTAACTCTGGCTCTTCTTCTTGTAGGGGTGATGGAGTCTTAACAAGGACATCCTCCTTCTCAGGGGATCTATTATCTTTGCTATTTGTAGGAGAATCCTCATACTGAACCAACGGGGAGTGATGCACCTCCACATGTCCTTCCTCAAACTCAGCAGCTGCGCCATAAAGTTCTCCATCCTTAAATGGTTCTGCTTCCTCACTGGTCTCATGCTCTTCATGAGTTGTCTGCTCAGGTATACCCAATGGAGGAGAGGTATCTTTCTGTTGTTGCACAGTGGATGCCATTGGAAGAGGATCTGACTTTTACATAGTCTCCTTGGGAGATGGAGTTCTTGACATTCTTGAATAAACCTGGGTTTTCTCTCCTGAGCTCTCCACATCAACCACATGAGGATCCACCTTGTCTTTAGAAGTTTCTTGATCTTTCTTCTTAGAAGCCCTGGTTGTCCTTGTCCTTTTTGGCTCTGGAGGAGTGTTCTCTTTCTCTGCTTTCTCAAGTTCCTCCTCTTCTGTAGACTTACCTATTTTCACAGTATGACTTCTCTTCTTTCCCCTAGGTTTTCTTTTCTTTTCAGGCTCACTCTCCTTAGGACCTCTGATTTTAATTTTAAAAGGTGAGCCTACCTTAGTTTTGCCCGCAGAGTCATCCTCACCTGACTCCTCTGAAGTGGAATGAGCATTCAAATTTCCCATCAAATTGAAAGTACAATGTACCCTCTCGCTCTCCAATTCCCATACTTTATGTTTCAGCCATGACTTGGTAGATTTCACAATAGGAGCCATTAATTCCTCCAGCTCAGTTATTTCCTTTTCAGACCAGTTTATCTCTCCAATGGGTCTGTCCTTGACTGATTCAAATGCATGATCTTGAACTAAATTCCCGTCATCTTCCAACTGATCAAGAATCAACTTGACATTGTACATTCTAATTACATCAGCTGGAAGCCTAGAATACCTTTTCTTTCTCACCTCAAAGTCATCCTTGTGGTGATATTCTTTAGTAGCCTTCTTTTGTGCTTCACCAGTGATATCAAAGCTTGCCCTTTTAGAATGGAAAGAGAAACCATAAGTACTCAACTCCTCCCCTGATGCATGAGCTGATTGGATTGAAGGGAAAACCTTAGCTATACCAATTTTCAAAGGAAAGTCCCCACCAAACCCAATTTTGTGCTTCTCTCCTTTAACAACAGTAGTGAAATCACATATCTGTCGGGTAACCTCCAAAAGTATGACATGGTCGGTTGGATATCTTGGCAGTTTGAATCTAGCAGTTGGGCATCCATCAACTCTAATATAGGAGAAGGTAGGGAATTGTATAAACCAGGCTCCATATCTTTTAATCAATTCCTTGGCCCCATCAAAAATTCTCACATGTTCTGCGTTCTGAAGCAACCTAGTGATATGCATAGTAAATGCATCATTTGTTCTTCTATAATTTGGATTCCCTAGGTGTAGCTCAGGGTACACCTCATAGATGACATCTTGCCCAAATGTTCCTTTTGGACTCAATCCCCTGTATGGTTAAAATCTAGCAAGCACATATACCACATAAGATGACATGGTAAACTTCTTTGTCTCCAACACATCTCTTAGGTGCCTGTCAATCATTGCACTGATAATCCTTTCCCAATGGTAATTGATGCCTTGCTCAATCCTGTTAATGACATGCACCATCCAATTCTCCAATGCCCCAACACTCTTCAAGCCTGCCACCCTGCTCAACAGTGTGATTGCATCATATATATCTTGTCGGAACTTGACCCTGTGTAACTATTTAGGCAGCTTGGAGAAATGAGATTTTGGCTTTTCCAACCAGGAATTGATCATCTGTTGGGCTTTGGTAGGCTCATCCTCATAGTAAGTCCTCGCCAAGTCCATGTCCAAAGAACACACACATGGTAAGTCCGGCATATCGAATTCCTGGGCAATGGAAACTGGATTAATGTTTGCCAACACTCTCCCATCAGTTCTAACAATCCTTTGTGTATGAAAGTCATAGTGTCGGGCACACTCTAATATCAATTCATAGCATTGAACTGCAGGAGGAAATCCGGCCACATGAGCCAGTCCAGATTTCACCATTCCCTTGGTTAGGACCGGTAAATCCCTCTGAGCTAATCTTTCTTTGAATTCTTCGTATCTCCAAGCTCCTACATTAGTATCCGAAACCTCTGACTAGACCGAAGCCACTTTACTATTCGACAACTGACTCTTCACATCCAGCCTGACCCTTTCTGCCTCTGTGACTGAGGATCCCTTTGAGTCTCCCTTGACCTTTCTTGCCATCGCCTTGCTTGATTTAGCCTGCATTCATAAAAGAGCCTCATGAGAATCTAATTATCATCCATATTTCAACCAAAAGTTAGTCCCGAAACCACATGAAATAATTACGATCCATCATTAATCATCAATCTTGAAAATCGAGGAAAACGAAGTAACCCGAGAAAATGAAGTAATCCGGAAAAATGAAGTAATCCGGGAAAATCCAGTCGGGGCAAAATTCGGAGAAATCCGACCCAGACGGACTCCTGCTGCCAAAACATCATTCATCAAATAAATCATCAATACGGACCAAAGAGATGCATGATTATCATGAGATTCATTCATTTAGCAACAGGAAATCATCATCAAACATTTAATTCATTACTTTAATTTCAAAAATCTAAATCAAGTGAAACCAGGCAGAAAACTGGAAAAATCCGGATAGTTCGGATTTTCGCGGGCATTTGAAATTCGGGGAACTCATCATACTCCGAGGAAATGGAAAAATCCAGGAAAATCCGGGTGCACGGAAATTTCGCGGACACCTCAGAAAACTGACGACCGTTTGACACCCAGACCATTAATCGAATGATCATATAAACCCCCCTATTCGTATCCAACGAACATGAATTCAAGCCCAATAAGCCAAATCTTGGTTGCACATGAATTTAAACTCCCAAAAACTCTCGAATGGTTGATCCCTGCGACGAAATAATGATGCCCCAAATTTGACTGCTAAACCTCCGCCATGAGAACTAAAGCGAGCTCGACATTCAGAAATAATCCCTCAAAATGATGAAACTAGGGCGCACCAAGGTCTCAAGTGTTGCGAACAAGGTCGAGCCAGACACAGGACCAGAGGGTCGCACCAATTCCACCAAACTTAACAATCCTGGGCAGACATATCGAAACCCTAACTTCACAAATTCTACTAGATTATGTGCCAACATGTCAAGGCCCTAGCAGGAACACCTAGTTACAGGGGAGTACGCGACATTCAATTGATAAACAAAGGGATGCACAATGCAGGCGCTAAAACCCGTGGAAAGGTGCGTTCAAACCCTAATTCGATAAATGTGTGATCATGAAAATAAACAAGGGTTGACCCAAATAACCATCGATCAACAACTTGAAAGATCCAATCAAAGCGCAAACAGTAGAAGTCAATAACGACTTACGATGGATCAACTCCGAATGAACCTTGAGCCCGAGGAAGTCACTGCGAATCAGGGTGCCCTAGCGGCAAAAATATTCAACACAAACACCCAAGCAATCCACACGCGAACAGACCAAATCCAACGACCAAGGCTCAAAAGAACAAACTCAAGCGCCAAAGCAGAAAGCAAATGAATAATGAAATCAGGATAAGCAACAAAAGCCCTTAAATTTGCTCATACTCGCGCCAGAGAAGACGTACCTCAAGCATTAATGACTGATAAGACATACCAAGGAAATCCGGAAACCCGAGTTCAAAACAGAATTCCGGAAAAATCCAAGCCAGCCGGACTATCCTGGTGAGCATAAATTTCGTGGACGACGCACCCCTCTGGGACTCCGGCGAAGTCTGGGAAAATCCGCGTGACCCCAAAAATCCCGAATTTAACTAGAAACCCAGATTTCGGAAAATCCAACATTGACAGAAGATGGACCAGGACCCGGAAAAATCCGGGTGAGCCGAAAAATCCTAGACCCAGGGCAAAACCCGGACTTCCATTAAAAACCAAGTTTGATCAATTCAACCCTCAGGGTAAGACTAAGGCAAGCAAGACCAACATCCCAAGACCTTAAAAGGACAAACCCAATAAAGACCAAAGGTCCAAGAGACAAACAGAGGGTCCCTACTTCAAGTGGGGCGTGTGTGCAAAATTGCACAACATGAATATGACTCTACTAAGTATGCTAAAGGCTAAGTAGTTTGATAATACCTTTTTTCACACTAACACCCCCCTTAAGCAATGCTTAGGGAGTAAGCTAAACATTGAAAAGATGAGTCCTGGCAACAAGACCTGATAGGTACTCATATACAATAATGATCCCTCAAAAATGAAGAAAAAGGAGAAAACCCAATGGGAACAAAAATCCACTCTAAAAGAGAGAAATTAAAGTATAAGAACTCTTAAGAATATGTCCCATGAAGATAGGAACATGATGATGAAGAACTCTTGAAGCATGTAAAAGTTGTAAACTCTACTGAAGATGAATTGGTGTCTCCTAGAATCAATGGACCTCCAAAAAATGTAGATCAAGATAAGAGATGCAAAACACTGCATGAGTGAACATATAAAACACTACTCAACCATGAATACACAATAGCTCAAAGGAAATCAAACTTTGTGAAGTTGAATATGTAGATAGTACTATGATTTTGGAGTACAATCAATACATGCATGAGTTACTTGTAGTACACTACTAAAATGTGCATCATGGTGTTGTACATAAGTACTAGAATCTCACAAAATACAATCCACTAAAATAATCCCCCTATAGGAGAGACAAAGGTAAAAGGTCTATGAAACCCCCCAAAAGTAGAATGTTCCTCCACTACTCCATTAAACCAAGGAAGCATTAACATAAAATATGATAATTCTCCCCTTAATGCTAACGAGGAAGAGGTATAGGTCAAAATTGACACAAAGGTGTGCACATAAATTTAGATCTAGCATCAAGTCCAAAAGGATGTACAAAAAAATAAAAAAGAGTGCACATCAAGGTACACACACATGATGTGATAATTATGAGGATCCATTGATAATCACGAGTGTCCATTGTTGTGATGGAAAATCAAGGCACTGCACAACCCCCCATTACACTTTATAATTTAGTGTTAGTACAAAATTCTCTCCCTAAGGAACACACATTCAGTTGTCATGGCACCTTATATGAGTGCATTTATAGAATTATTTGTTGTTTTGAGTTCTTACAAGTCTATCTCATGAGGTGGACAATAAACACATATATCAAGTATGCCTTTCAAACCTGAAGAAAATGTAAAAATAGAAAATGAAAACCCACATTATTCAAAGAATGAACCCCCTAAAATGATACAGTGATATGACACTTTATTTTAGTTCACTACATATTCCAGAAAGTGGATTTGATGTATAAAACCTCAAAAGAGGCATACTAAAAATTTAAAATCCTAAAATACATTCATGGGAAAATAACACCACCACTATGTAAAGCTCAAAAAATAATGAAGGGTAAAAAAATGGGACCAAAAAAGGAGTTTGTATGAGCCCAAACAAGCCCTTTGAAGTTCCACAAAAGGGAACTATGTAGGGTGTCCTTTGAGAATATAAATTTTAAAAAGATCCATACGTTGAATTGTAAAAACAATCATACCACTAGATAGAGAAAGAAAAAATACGTAGAATGAAAAGATAATTCACTCAAAAATACATATGTATGCTGGAGAAAAAGGCTCATGAAGTAGGCCAACAATGAAGGGGAAAAATTGGGGTTGAAAATTGATGATGTCATAATGATGTTAGTTGTGGAATATTTCAAAATTCCACCAAAATATTATTCATGGCCAAAATATTCTAAAACCACTTTTTATTTTCCCAAAAACCACTCGAAAAGTCCAAAACTGCCATTTGAAAGTAAAAAAACCACTAATCTTTGGCGTAGGTGGTTTTGATTGCACAATATTGATGTCAACAAGGTACTACATAGGTTGATTGTTGACATCATCACTACACAATATTGTACCTTATAAAAATAAAAAATATATTAAAATGGTTGTTACACAAAGGCCAAGACAACACACATTTCAAGATAAATACACAAAAATCAAGGCATGGAGGTTGAGGCAACTTATTGATATAGTATAGTGTTGTGATTATATGACCGTATGGATCTATATGGATTTTGGCACAACCATCAATGGATAGGCCTCCAAAACCTTCAAATTTGGCTATCACCAAAAATATAAGTGTTATATATGAAATATGTCTCTCATCCCTTCTGAGTGTAATAATGACATTTGTTTTTCTCTATGAGACATCATTTAAGAGCTTGTGTTTATGACCCTCACAAATTCAAGAGAAAGGGATTAGAGTTGTAAGATTGCTCTAATACCATGTTGAAGCAATTATGAAACAAGTGTAGGACTCTATGGACAAGTGTTGGGATACTTGGTGAGTCTACATGAGGTGAGACAAAAGTCTAGATACCTTTAAGCGAGCTTAAGCATAGTGTGAATAAGAATGTCACAACCCTCTTTAACTCTAAACTTATATCACTCTATTATTTATTCTTTTATGTGCAGAGTTTTGAACCAACTTTCTAACATAATCTTAGATTTAGAATTCTCATCTTCTGGTTCAAGTAATTCTTACAACATGAAAATTGTTAATTTTTACAACAATTGTAGTATTATTGAGGAGAGTGATATTTTGCTAAAGAAAAAAGTTAACCCTCTATTTTGAATAACAAAATCAATGTATACAAATATTCGTTAGAAATTATTGTCAAAGACTAATAAATCAAGGAACAATTTTATAGTTTAGGAGTATTTTACTTTAGATACTAAAGTTGAATTAAGAAAATATTTTTTTACAGTTATGTTGTCAACTATAAAATTGTCCCTTCATCACTTTATAATCGGTGGAACTTGCTATTTAAGAAATAATAACAGAATTAAATTTGGAATTGAAATGTAGCGTGTTAAAGAAGCCATCACATGTATTTAATTTTTTTTTACAAATTTAAGTGATTGAGGGTGCCATATGGTATGTTATGCCTGCATGTCATATTGCAATAGCCAAACATGTAAGACCATAACTCCAATAGCTCCTTTACATGCCTCTTCAAATGGAAACTATAATCTATAGTTTTAAAGATAGCTTGTTATTAGTAACGCTTCTATTACTTATGACCACATGAAACACTTTATTCACTACTAGCACCAAAGATATCATGGAGAGGTGTTAGAAAAAGGATACTTCACCTTAATTTAGCTTGGGGGGTTCTCCACATTTAGGATATATTTGTTATGATTCATTGTTATTTTAAGCACAAAAAGAAAATCAAGATAAAAATCTAGTACTTTTATTCCATAAAAGGCTATAAAAATCTCATCATATCGGAAAAATAAAAAATATTTGTAGTCACCTCACGTGTGAAACCTGTCTCAAATCTTGGGAGATTGTAGAAGATGATAGGGGGAAGTATTTTCACTGTAGGAGAGGCATCAACTTGTTAACTGAAAAGTGGGAGGCAGAACTCTTGATAGAGGAGTTTCTGGCCAAAATGACGCCTATTTGTTGTAAAGGATTTGCTCCAGTTTCTTAAAAATATTTTAAGCCTTTAAGTTTCGGTCTACCACTCTGTACCAGAACAACCTGTTGGCAAGTAGCCTTAAGGAGGATCCTCTGATTTGAGGGCCTTAGAGGGGTGTGTAGAGCTATGTAAGCTAATCACGAATTTGGTGGATAGTTTTATTATGCAAAAGGATTGTAGGGTATTTGAGAAATTCGACAAAAAAACCATGGGCTCCAAGCATTTTGTGGAGTGGAAGGAGCAATACATTACCACCACTGTGACTATCACATTGTGCACTATTACCTTGAAAATCATAACAGGCATTTGGTGTTGGCAATTAAAGGCATAGAGGAAGCCTGAGGCATATAGTCTATGCCGTATTGTAGGAGTTTCTTGATTTTCCTAGCTTTTTCAAACCTTCCAACTCTTCAGTCAAATGAAGAACGAGGAGAGAGGATATAGACTAGCTAATATTCTTGCTTTAAAAAAAGGGAGATTATGCAATAATTGTTCATACCCTATTCCAAAATTCTATTTAGCATATGTTTATCCAGTTGAAGAATTGTTTGTTAATAATGATTTTTTGTTTGATTTGTAGATGAGTTCTTGAAGATCACTATTACAAGATTTGGGAGTTCAATTACATGGTTCATCTCATCATAGATCCAACTATTATCATAGCCCATCCATGTATTGCACATAAGGGTATTATGTATTTATCTCTTTGCGTTCATTTAAGTAGAAAGGTGTATGTTGGCAGTTTTAAGGTAAATTTTGGTAGTTACTATTTCTGGAAATCAAAATAAATTCAACCATAGGTGTGAATTGATGTCCATACCTACACTATGAAATCGAGCTTAAATCTTGAAAATTGTATTTGCATGAAAGTTTCTAAACCATTGAATAAGGTTATTTTGTGCATATCATGCTATCATGATATCATCTCAAGCACAGATTTTATGTTGTGTGCTTTGTCTATGATCCCACAATTTACATGCTTTGTCTCTGCTTCTACCTTTGTATGCATGTCGACCATCGCTGCTCTAAAGCTTCCATTTTAGCACATATTGCAATCATGTCAATCTATGAGATGACATTTCGAAGCATTTTAAAAAGTTAATGCGTCTTGTGTATGCTTTCATTCTTGGCATGCATTTTTTGTAATTATGTGTTCATGAGGTCACATCTCTTAAAGAATTTTGTCAAGCAATTCATACACTCCTTTTCTCATTTCCATGAAATTGTAATTCATCGAGAAATGCTACCCAAGTATTCTTGCAACCTTTTACGGTTTCACACTTTCATGCATGTCTACCGTAGTGTTTACATCTAAAACATCTAACATAAATCCCCTTTGTTGTAATTTGATAGATACCTATATCCTATTTTCAAAGCTCTTAATTTAATAAAGGTTGAAAAGATGTTAGTAAGGTCATGAGTTGCAAAGAACATGAGATAATTGTTTTGTTTAAAAGTTTCAAGCGCATTTTCAACAAGTCCCTTATGTGTATGTTCTACAAATCTCCATTCTATGTGAACACTTTTATTTGAGGTATTATGTTGAATAGTTCACGTGCCTTACCTATTTTCAATATTTTACATACATGCCTTCGAAGTAATTGCAATTATAACATCTGATAAAATCATATTTCAAACATGCTTGATGAATGTCCATACCTTGTACAAAGCTCCTATTTTGGAGCAAACAGTGAGAACACTATTACATGTAAATCACTTGAAAGTTTATAAATCCTTTTCATCAAATATAATTTATGCACTTGTGTATCCCACCATCATTACATTTCTTAAAATAACACTCAACTTCTCTAAACCCCATGCATAATCATTTTAGGAATTTATTTCCATAGTGCATTGAATGTCATCATGGTTAAATATAAAATCAAGATTTGTTACAATTTAAAATCCATTAGAATGATTGTGCAATTAGAACAATGCTTCCATTATTATTTCATAAATTTCTTTTAGGTTGGTTATATTCAAATAAAATTTTAAATTGTTATGAACCCATATGTTGATAATTCGTTTATAGGATTTATTAATGATTTAACTAACTTGTGAAAGAGACAATAATGAATTATTAGTTGATTTTCTTGATATTCAAGGATAACATTGAATTGATGCTTTAATTTCAATAATTCTTTCGAGGATTAGAATTTAATAATGATTTTGGTTTAGTTGCAAAAAAAAGATAAAGTTGATAGTAACTTACTATTACTAATATTATTTTTCATTAAAAATAAAAAAAGATTCAAGTGAATTTCAATAGTTATAATATTAGAAGCTTTAATTACATTTTTTTCAATGATCAAAAAAATTTAGGAAAAGGGAGAGAATGTTTAATATCTTATTCCAATGGGATTAGTAATGGTTTTATTCAATTTTCGAATTGCATGATATTCATCAAAATTATTAGATTGTTAAAATTTAAATTCTTCCTTCTCAGATTTAGTCATAAAATTTCATTACTCACCCACTGAATAAGTAGGTAACACTCATTATTGAATAAGTGGAAGAGTTAAGTTTTATGTTTTTGTTCTTTTTATAATTTACCCACTAAACAAGTGGAAGTGTGCAATTTATTTTCCCACTAAATAAGTGGATGGCACTCACCACTGAATAAGTGGAAGAGTTAATTTGTTTCACTTATTACCCACTGAACAAGTGGATGTGCATAAGTTATCTTCCCATTGAATAAGTGGATGTTTAAATATTTCTAATCATTTTAGAAACTTTAATCTTTTCATACATCATATGCTCTCACCTCGCCTCATTAATGATCTTGGTGATTAGAAAGTGGAAGGGAAGTGTTAATTCTTTTACTTGTTTAAGAAGTTAGACATAAAGTATTGAACATTGTATGCTCTCACCTCACCTCATTGAAGATCTTAGTGATCAAAAAGTGGAAGGGAAATGTTAATTCTTTATTTACTTGTTTATGTAAATCACGACAAACTCACATACTAAAAATAGTATTCCAAAAGCCAATGCTTATTCCAAAGAAGGAAAGTGAGACATATATATTAAATAAAATATCTATAATTGCACAATAGCGAGTTACAATAATGAAGTTCAAATTTTATACATTAAAGAGTGTTACACCTCCCTTACACCTATTTCAATGTTACAAGTATAAGTTTTGTATCAATACAACAATTACATCCATGAAGATAATTATACATTTTACAAATTGGCTAAGCGAGCCATACAATTTTTTTACAGTGAAGTATATCCACAATGAATCATATAGCATATGTATCTTTGTCCTCAACCGCCATGACTCTAAAGTTCTTCCACAAGCCGAGGCCAAGAGCGAGGTTAAGGCACTTTTTCCACCCAACCACGAAGTACTAGACTTCCCCGGGTTTCTTCCTAACATGACGAAAGCACCAACCTTGCACGAGGAGCCTAGCAACCTGGAACAGTATAAGGAGGGAATCTCTCGATGCGTGCATGATGCCTATATGCATTCCTAAACTAGAAAAAACATAATTCTTGCATACAGGATGTGGCAGAGACATAAATAACATATAATCTAGGCTTTTTCCAACCATCTATTTCACTGGTACAGTAGCTTGGCCAAGCATTAAAAATCAAAATGGTAATTTAGAAAAAGTAAATTACCGTCTCTAGGAGCCCGCATTCAGCTTCCTATCCCGAAAGTAATTCTATAGAATAAATATAACATAACATCTCATAATTTTTTTTAAATATCAAGCATTCACTATTCATTGAATTCTTTTGGCAACACATTTTTATTCCAAGTTCGTTATATTGGTTTGCATGTCCATCTATATTTACAAATCCAATGAAATGAAATAATCCAAAAGAAATTAAGTTGTTTATATTTAATTTTACAACTAACAATTTACTCAATTCAATCAATTTACTTATATTCCAAGTGAAAATTGCAAATATATGTATATATATATCTTTCCATTTGTATTTAGAATTCTAATAATTTGTTATGTATAAACAATTTCTAGTTTGAATGGTTCTACTAAAAAAATATATTTATATTTATATATTCAAAAGGAGCACTTGTCTATAATAGATATACATGTATATATTCATTTCAAAAAATAAATCTTGCTTACACACACACACACACACACATATATATATATATATTACATATTTAGAAATATTATTTTACAAACAAAAGTTACTGTTTGAGCAAATTGGAAAACTTAAAACAACAATATAACCAACCAAATATACAAAAGTTTGTACATATATGTGTGTGTGTGTGTGTATTTTGAAACACAATTAATCCATACCATAAAATCACATACCAACGATTATTTGAGGAGGGTTTTTAAGTTCTATCAGCAAAGCATACAATAAACTTAATCAAAAAAGCATACAAATTTCACAAAGAGACTGTGAAGGAAGTCGGCGGCCCCCCTATGGAAGCGTTGCATTTCCACAGCTGTTGGCTGAAGGCAGAGGCTTTTAAAATCTCTTTTGTTTTTAAACATATTTCTTTAAAACTTTCTTCCCAATCAAAGACACAATACAACGAACTTTTAAGTATATATATATATATACACAGCCATGAACCTTAATTTTTCGTACAAAAAGATAAATGATTTTATCATCAAAATGCATCTCTAGAATTTTGCTATGAATATAATCAAGTTAATATAAAAAATGAGATTTATCCTTCCACATAAAAACGAAGATTGATTCATACACAAACTAAGGATTAAACACAATGAAAATTACATTATAAAAACCTGGTAATACGCTATCCTTCTTGACTCTCTTCTTGTTCCTCTCTCTTTTTCCATCGATCTCCTTCTACTTTGCCCAATTCCCAAACTCTACTATTCCTTTTTCTATTTTTGTTTTTACAGATTGAATAATTGAGAATGAAACTTGTATTCTGAATGAATCTTCTGTTGATGAGAGAGTGAGAGATTATTCTCTTTTTATTATTTTCTTTCATTTTTTCCTATCTTTGTTCTACTTTGTTTTTGTTTTGTTTTTCTAAATTTAAGTTATTTTCTTCTATTTTTCTATTTTTCTATTGTTTTCTTTCTCATTATTTTGTTTTAAAAAATCTTGCTTTCTTTTCTATGATTTATTTTCTAATTTATCAAATAAAACTATTTTTTAATAACAAGATTTATTAGCCATGCATAACATTTATCCACAAAACAATAAATAATAATTGTAGACACGTAAAATATACTGATTGATCCTATACACTTGATCCTGATTTACTAACACCAGTTCGTCCTAAATCATCTTCTTTACTAACCATTTAATCGAATAATCTTTATTTGATTAAATTCATCATATTTTGTCTTTTAATTAAATAAATCAATTTTATCTGATTAAATCATTCTCTTTTATTAATTAAATAAATCATTTTGTTTAATTAATCATATAGTCCCCCTTTTAATTAAATAATTAATTTTATTTAATTAAGTTCTAAAGTCATCTCCTTTAAATTAAACAAATTAAATAATTCATTTTATTTAATTAAGTTCTAAAGTCATCTCTTTTAAATTAAACAAATTAATCTTTATTTGGTTTAAGTCTAACACCATCCTCTTTAATTGAATAAATCAAACTTTATTTAATTAAGTCTAAATCATTATTCCTCTCATTTTGATTTATTTAAATCCTAAAATCGAAATCAAAGTGTCAAATCAGCTAACTTCCATTAAAATTAATCAAATCAGGATTAATGCTAACACTAATCCCTCAAATCCTCTAGCTTTTGCAACTTGCTCATGAAAATCAATTTAATTAATTTATAAATCTTCCATTTTCATTCAAAAAGGCATCAAAGTTGGAATATTCCTCAAATTTGAAAATCTCCCCCCAAAAGGACTTGTCCATCCAACAAGGCATTAAAGGCCTCTTACATGTTCTTTTTTCTTGAGCCAAGTGGCATTTAATTCATTTTTTTCTCTCCCTCCAACATGTCACTTCTCCATTTTGAATTTCCACCTAATTACATTAATGTGCACATTCATCAAAATGTGTTCCACCTTTGTCCACTCACATGTTGACAAGTGGCATTGTGTTATTGGTTGGTGTTTGATCCCACATTCATCCATTTTTCCTATTCTTCCATCATTCTCTTCTATAAATAGAAGGCTCTTTTACTAATTTGGGATCCACAATCTTAGGCATTTTCATCCACAACTTGTGCAAAGTTATCATCTTCATGTTTTGAATCAAGTTCATCCATTTTCATCAATTCATAGCTAAGTTATGGCGGAATTTCATCAAGGAGCATCAATCTTCATCCATTGATCATCTTCAAGCTTGCAAGGAATTGGGAAAGGGTTATTTTCCACATCAAAATAGCACCAATTCCCCCATGGGATTGAGAGTTTGAGCTTTGAATAGGATTTAATAGCTTTTATTTGTGTTCTTCATGTTATTTCTTGTTCTTTGCATTTCAAATGAATTCTATGGGGAATGATGTTTCTAACTTGCATATTGGATTAATATTGTGTTTGTTCTTTGTGTTTGTGCAGGTCTAGGATCACCATTCACATTTTGGCTCTAGGAGGGTAGATTTGAAAAATTTAACACGTTTTTTCACCAAATTCCACTATTGTTTTTAAAAAAATTGTGTGTCTACAAGAAGCTACACTGCTGATAGGTCAAACTTTGCCGCTATCAGTCCAGCGATGCTATCAAATTGCAAATTGCGCTACTCGAGTCATTTTCCACTCTGCTCAACCAACTCAAACTCCAAAGTCTGCCACTGGGTAAAATAGCGCCGCAATTGTGCTCACTGTCCCTCCACAAAGTGTCGTTGGTCTCACTAGAGTGTCGCTGACACTCTTCAAACTGCGACGTTGGAGTGGGGTTCAAATTTTTTCAACATGTGTTTTTTTTCATTTTGATCACCTTAACTTCTAACTAGTTTTTGGATTCTATTTCTGTAGTTTTAACTAGTTTTTGTAGGTTGGAGTGATTCAAGAAGGAAGGAGGAAACGAAAGCAAGGATTCTTATGGCATCATCATTCTATTGTATCAAGTGTTTTTGAACACTTTGGGGAGCAATTATAATCCCATTTCTAAGGACTTTGTCATCTTCAGGCTTTTTAGGACTCAATAATTTTTGTTTGGGCTTAAAAAAGAACAAAAGAAAGGGATTAAAAAGAACCTTAGGCAACTTACTAGAGTTTGTTTTGAGGCTTTAAAATTGAACAAGCAAATTTCACACTTCAATATTGGTGCTTAAAAAGAATCCATTCTTGCTTTGAAGGTTAAAATGAACATGTGCATTTTATGTTTTGTAATCTCTTATCCAAAGTAATATCATTTAAAAGGCGTATGCGCTTCTCTCGTGCCTCACAGCGATCTTCAGAATCAAAAGTCTTTTGGTGATATTAAGTTGAATAAGCGATTGCCTCCACACTTCAATTTTGATTCTTAAAGTTGAACAAAGCTTGCTAGTATGAGTGGAGTATATCGCGTGTGTTCTGTCTTTGTTCACGTAAACAAATATCGATCGAACTACAAATGTGCTTGCTTGATTTTGTTTACCCTTAGAGGGGCCTACCTAAGAGACACATCCAAAAGGAGAACTCGAAGGTGACTCCAACTGGTTTTTCATTTGGGCCAGTATATAAAAGGATAAGACTAAATCGTCAAGTCCAATGGTATGTAGGCCTTACTTGTACAGTGTCTTTTAGAATGGGGTACTACCTTAAAAAGTATAAGATCCCCTAGCAGGATTGATTAAAGCCTTTAGTGGCTTGTTGGATGCTCGCAAGGTGCCATGTCCTCGATCGCCCTTAATAAGAACCAATTTGTTTAGAAGCCCAAATCCTTATCTATTTGTTGGTGCAAGAACGATCATTTTGAAGCCACCCCACATTTTTGCGGTTCTTGGTAGAGATGAGAAGTATGCCATGGGACTTTCATGGGTACTAAAGCTTGGCTAACCCGTAGAAGTGAGTGTCATGGAGGGGAGCCAGTGTGGTCAAGCTTTTAATCATCTGCCAAGAATAAGCGCAACTGGATTTATCCAAGTGGAGATTCAACAAATATTGTCTCTTGACTATCCATATGGTTGTGCATTTTCATGGAATCAAAACACTTTGCTTGGATCTAAAACATTGGAGAAAAAAACATTCAACCATGATCATCAAATTTCAAACCCTTTAGAGGAAGCAAATACCTTTGATAAAATTCAAGTGTTATTGCTTGCCCTAGGGATTCTATCCTTAGAGGCTTCTAAGCATTTGAATTTAAATCACAATTTTCTCTCACTAAAGTCAACATTAGGAGACTATTGCCTTAATTTCCTTGATTTCCACATAATGGACTTTGTGGGATGAAAATAAATTGGGACATTAGACATTTATTTTGAAAACTTAATCAAGAAAGTGTTTGTGGTAAAAATGACTCATTAAGCAAAGATAAGAAACAATTGGACCCCACACATGTGCTCTTCCAAATGATTTTTCGAAAGATCAAAATCCAAAAATGAAAGTCCAAAGGTCTTAGTCAAAAAGCTCACAAGAAACGTTTGTCCATGCTTTACGAATTTAGAGAAAGATTGACCTTCAAATTTTACAAATGTGCATCAAGGAACAATCCAAATTTGTATTCATTTTACTATTGTCAAAATCCAAGTCTCTTTCAAAGGTTTGAGTATCTCACATAGGAAGTAATAGCACGTTCTTCAACACCTTGGTCTAGTAAACAAAAGTCTCTCTAAGTCTCTTAGGATCAAAATCAAAACACCTTCATCCATCCCTCAAACACCAAAATCAAAATCCATCTCATAAACAACTCTTGGAAATCTTGAAAAAATCCTTCATGCTAAACTTTGGGAAAATCCTCTTGAAATAAAAAATCAAAACAAATCCAAATCATCTTGTTTGACTAGGTGTGTGTAGATGAATCCTTCTTTGCACACTTAGTCAAATTATCATCGTGTGGAAAAGTTTACTCTGGGGCAACATCCAACCTCTTAGAGTTTATGATTTCATTATCCAAATCAAATCCAATCAAAATCAAATCAAATCAAGCATCAAATCTAAAAGTCCTAAAGTTTAGCATCCTCCTCAAGGTTCCCTAAGAGTTCCAATCATTCACCAATCATCCATCTTTCAGTATATCATCACCATCCTTTTGATCCTTAATATCTTAGACTTTCATTTTTGTACCTAAAGTTTAGATCAATCCAAGGAATTAAAGGTTCACCTCCCATTCCTGAAAATTGATCCTCATTTTATGGTCCAAACTAGATCTCAACACAAGAAGAACATGGAAACAAACAAAGAAACATTCACTTTGAGTGACTTGAGTCAAATCGCTCCCGAAATAAATCCCATTAGGTCTAGCAATCCCATGCTCAATCTTCCTCCACTCCCACAAGATTCTCAAGAGGAAGGTGGCCAAGTGGAGGACATCACCAACAATGTTCTAGGGATGACTCAAGATAAAATCATTGAAATGGTCCAAAATCTTGAGACTCACAAAATTGTCAATGCCATGATGAAACTCAATCCCTCACAATACATGCTAGAATTGGCCAAAGAAGGGACTAAACTCCCTTCCGACTATGATGTGAGCACTCTTGTGGAGAAACCTCTTGGGATTATGCCTCCAATCTCATCCACACCTCCATTTCAAAGCATCACTCAAACCATCCTCCAAATCACATCATCCATTGCTCCAACTCAACCAATTGTCAACAAGGGGAGTTCATTGCTTCATGCACTTCAAACACATCCCCTTGTGAACAACCAAGACTTGGATGCAAATACCATATTGGGTCAATTTGTCCCATTGAATCTGCTACACCCATATGTTCCACTCACCTTTCATGACCCCAATGACCCATCCTCTTTTCACGCAACACTAACATATCCTCTCAACACATAAACCTCTCTCCCTATGACTTCACAAGGAGAAGGTGGGCTATTGGGACAAGGGGGAATCTTTGACCCCTCATCATCATCATTTTCTTAAGGGAACACACCACCCATTTTTCCACCACTTCCACCTTTTCCATTAACATCCACACCACTCCTCAGTTTAGGGCTCCCCCCTTTACCAACCATCAATCAACAAAATTAAAGCAACCCCCCAATCATAAATCAAAACATCATACCAAATCCTCTGATCTTGCCATCGATATCGCAATAATACGTGGCAACCATCCAAGCAACACAAGCAATCAATATACCATCCATAAACGTGGTCTCTCAAGGACCAAGCATATCAATTGCACCATCCACTACACAAATCCCTATCATCAATACAACACCTCTCATCACAACAACAAACACCATTCCAAATCCGCAGCCACCACCACCGTCACCAAGACCAAACATGGCCAACCAATATAGCATCACATTGCAAATAGCTCAACAAGCCTATCAAAAGAAACTTCAACAGTTCCAAGCTCAACAAGCCTAAAACACGCAAGATGCTCACCAAGCGCAAGTAGCTCAAGTCGCACAACAAGCGCAACAAGCACAACAGGATGTCCAAGCTGTTGCAACAATAACGAAGTTGCCCAAGTTGTAAAGGCTGCGCACAAGCCACACAAGTTGCACAGGCTACCCAGGCTACGCAAGTTGCCCAACAAGCACAAGCTCAAAATCAAGCCCAATATCAAGCTCAACAAGCACAAGCACAAGCTCAATACCAGGCACAACTGCAAGCATCTCAACAAAAAGCATATAAGCAAGCCCTACAATAGTACCAAGCACAACAAGAAGCAGCCCAATTACTAGCCCAACAACAAGTGTTGTTGGCACAACAACAACAAGACCAACAAGAAGCATTGTTGGAACAACAAATGTAGGCATATCAGCAAGCCTTGATCACACAACATAGCTTGCAACAAACTCCCACAAACACATCCAACACTCCACCTATCACTCAAACAAATCCACCACTTCAAAACACATTCACTCCACCTCCCGATCTGCAAAATGACGTGACGACACAAATCAAATTGCTCTCGCAGCAAGTGTTCGATCTCCAATCAGGAAAAACAACAAAGACACTAAGCAATCTATACCCCTATCCATTCGACGGGAGTCTTGCAATGGTGCCATTCCCAAAGGGGTTTGAAATCCCTAAATTTGAAAAATATCATGGGACGAGAAACCCTGAAGATCACATCAAGGAATTCCAAGTACATTGCATGGAGGTCGCATATGATGATACATATCTAATGTGGATATTCCCTCAAAATTTGGCTAGCCATGCCATGGAATGGTTCTCTCACCTTCCTCTAGGAATAAAAAAGTTCCAAGAGATCGTGGACACATTCATAAAAAATTACGTATTCAACATTGGCATAGATGTTAGTCTAGAGGAACTATCTACGCTCAAACAAGCTAAGGGGGAATCATTTGCTTCCTTCTTGCAATGATGGCGATCCAAGGCCAACAGGAGCAAATGGACCATGCCAGAGGAACACAAAATTTGCACCATCATTGCTAATCTTAAGAAAACATTGTCATTCCATCTTAAGATGCAATGTATCAACACACACGGCCATTTGATCCCCAAGGCACTCAACATCGAATGAGCCTTTATTGCATAAGGGGGGACACTCACATATCCAGAACATCAAGACAACCGCCCATCCACTAGCTATAATGAAAAACGTCGCACATGGACGAAGAACAAGAACGCCACTAATGATGGTGTGGTGGATGCCAAGGTCATAATCAATGCTCCAAAACAAAACACGCAATCATACCAGCAACTGCAAGGAAAAAATCAAAATAACACTCAAGCCAACGCGGTATCACAACAACCACCCAATAATCAAGTCAACAACCTGAATAATCAAGGGGGACCACCTTCGTAGAACAAATATCGCCCCAAGAAAAAGTACACAACCCTTGGGGAACCAATTGAATCAGTCATGAAGAAATTGGTAAACGAAAATCTCATCAAAATTCCCACTTATGAGAATTATCAAGAGCCCCAAGTGAAACCACCATGGTACAATGAGAACCACCCTTGTGATTTTCTTAAAATCAAGGGGCACACAACAACTAGTTGCATTAGGTTGAAAAATATGATCCAAGACCTCATTGATGACAAGGTCATAAACGTTGAACAACCAGCCGGAAATCAAGACCTTAAAATATACACGAATCCGATGTTAGATTATAACAAAGGGAACAATCATGGAAAGACCAAGTATGCCAATGTGAACCATGTGTATGATCATGTTGTCGCATCCATAGATGAATGGGTCATTGTTGTTAACATCAAGGGAGCCAAAGTTGATTGTGGAGTCACCACACGTGGTGACAAAGTTACCATTGTTGGGTCGTCATAGCCACCTAGAGCATCCACCTCAAATCTGAGATCCGTTCCTAATTGCTACAATGTCTTAGACCAGTTTAAAAGAACCCTCACTCAGATCTCCATCATGGAGTTGCTGGAGATATCACTCGCACATAGAAAAATCCTAGAGGAAGCATTGGCTTCGTCCACCATCTCCGCGAATCTTGAAGCTGACTAGTTCCAAGCTATGGTCGGACACATCACTGCCTTGAATCTCCTAACATTCTCTGACCAAGACTTTCCTACCCAACCATCTCATAATCGTGCGCTCCATCTTGAAGTCCTGGTTCATAAAAACAAAGTCAAAAGGGTCTTGGTGGATGGGGGTGCAGGTCTAAATATTTGTTTGTTCAAAGTAATAAAGAATCTGGGATTCTCCGAGGATGCCATTGAAAAGGGTAAGGGTATCACAATCAGAGCATATGATGATCAAGAAAGAGTGTCTCGGGGCACTATTCAGCTCCCTATTCAAGTAGGGCCAGCCATTATGGAAACCACATGCCAGGTTCTTGACCTTGATTTACCTTATAACATCCTCCTAGAGCATCCATGGATCCATGGGATGCAAGCTGTCGCATCAACCTTCCATTAGTGCATCAAATTCCCATATCAAAATAAAGAGGTCACGGTTTATGGTGATCCCGAACCCTTTGCTTATTGTAAGAACCTGGAAGTAAAATACTATAAAATCCCCCAGGTCCCAAAGAATGATGAAGACCCTATAACTCCGTATGTAGACCCAACTACCTTGGCCTCCACTTCTGAGACAAAGACACCCCACATCCTTGATATCTCTGAAATCAAGGTCATTATCCAAAATAATGGGTATGGGGATTATAAAATGAAGAAAAGTGCTTTCATAATAGGAGATTTACCTCAATCTCCTAGGTCTCATGGGCAACCCCAACCCACAGAAACATCATCCCAAACCTTTAGAGTAGACCCTTCTAGATTCAGGTGTTGGGGAGATCTAAGTTGGGAGACAGTAGATGAAAAAGACATATCAAGCTTGATATACCAAGATGAAAGGCCTATGCCTGATCTTCCCATGGATGAGAGCAACAAAGGATTACAAATGATGCTTGGTATGGGCTATAATAGAAACAAAAAACTTGGATAGAATGACAATGGTCTTCTAGTAACTCTCATTCTGGAGAAGCGTATGAGAAACCTTGGCCTTGGATGTACCACTCCGAAGGTGACCATACTTGGAAAAGGTGCCTCGATTAGAAAGGTCAAAACTCCTCCTCAGCTATCAGTATCTACCCTTCAATTACCAATATCCACAGGTCGAGTCATAGATAACTTTACCTTTGACATAACCGATGTTTGTAGTAGTGATGAGGACCCCATAACTGACTTGCCTATGGTATTTGAGGATTCCTCCCTTATCATGATTAGTACCCTATATTTTGAGTCAACCAGTCAAACCCATGAAATAAACTTAATCTATCCCCAACTCATCAATTACGACCAACAAGGACCACCAGTTTTGAACACATTAAAAAACAATGAGGCGCTCTCAAAATTCATGGGATTGCGGGATACAATACCATACAAAGATCACAAAGCTGGATTTGACATCATAGTAGACACACATGCCTATTATGAGGAAACGATTGAATCCTTTAGTCACAAAAGTGAAAATTTGAGAATAATCTCTAGGTCTTTGAGTGAAAACCACATTGTGGCACTCTCTGACCTGAAAATAGTAATAATAAAGGATGCATACCACAGTGAAAACCTCTCTGAGGCATCGGAGGATGAAGGATCCATAGTGTCATTCATTAGGAGAAGTCAGCGGTCTTAGCAGAGAAGTGCAATCCAGTCAACCTGGGAATAGAAGAGATGCCACACATAACATTCTATGTAGAATCACTTCTGACAAAAGAGCAAGAACTCTTAGCTGCATTCCTAAAAGAAAGAGAGATAAACTTTGCATGGACCTATGCCGACATGTCGAGCCTTGATCCAGAAATTGTGGTCCACTACCTAGCTATATATCCCGAAGCAAAGCCAGTGAGACAAAAGCTAAGGAAGATGCATCCCTAGATTGCATTGTTGGTCAAAATGGAATTACAAAAGCTCCTGGATGTACGATTCATATGGCCGATTGATTATCCAAAGTGGGTCTCCAATCTTGTACCTGTTTCAAACCCCACTGGGGGCATCTGCATCTGCATCTGCACGAACTTTAGAGACCTTAACAAAGCATGTTCCAAGGATGATTTCCCACTCCCAAACATTGATATGATTGTAGATATGACAATAGAACATGAGATGCTATCATTAATGGCCAGATTCTCAGGTTACAACCAGATCATGATAGCAAAGGATGACCAACACAAAACGACTTTCACTTGTCCATGGGGGACATATTGTTGGAATATGATGCCATTCAGGTTGAAAAATGTAGGAGCTACCTATCAAAGGGCCATGGCACTTATCTTTCATGATATGATCCATAAAACTATGTGTTGACGGTCCTTTTGGGACAATCAACATGCAAACAAAATATTGCTATCCTGTTTCTCCTGAAAGAGAAAGGTGATCATATGGATACCTTAGCTCCCAAGGTCTTTATAGTTGGGTCTCAACTATGCTTATGTCCCTCAGTGGTCAATGTAACAGTAATGTTTAAGGGGCCTGTTGGTGTTGAGCTTTTGGATTATTTTGGGTTAAACATAAATTTAAACCTACTCTAACCAGGGGTTTTAAAGAAACAACAAAAGATAGGTCAAGGTTTTGGAACAGAAAAGAACAATGATTCATCCAACACTAACCAAACTTGTTAGCTTCAAGGAACTATAAACTAAAACCGAGGAACAAGATTAACTTGTGATTAACACACATAGTTGTATTCATTCCCAGTGCTAATTTGATAGCAGATTGCAATTCATCTATTTAAACAAAACATAAAATAACATTTCATTCCTTGAAGACTTCACAAATCAAATGATTAATTCAAGACAAACACCATTCTGAAACACAACATGAAATAGATTTTAATCTGGTTGCTTCTACTGTTGGTGAAACAGATAAGCAACATTTACAAAGCTAGCACAATCACTAGTGTATAGATAATCTGTGATTTCAGATTGTTTTCATTCACACTAAGGAAACTAAAAGGTACATTAGTCTATTTTGAATCTAAATCTAAATCCTAATCAAGAAGATAGAAGAAACTCCTATTACAAAGAATCAGGAAGCCACTCTATCTCCTTTTGTTAACTTACTAATTCCTAGATTTTCTAACTGTAGAAGTTCCAACCTTTACAAAGAGGCAATAATGCCTTATATACAGAATGTCTCAAAAAGAATGCGTTGTCCCCCTGCATTAGGGTTTACAAAATATCTCCTAACTGCAAGAGAGTCAGCTCTTGGATCTTTCTGAGGAGGGTCCAAGCTGCATTCAATGTGAAGCCTTGTTGTCCATGCTGATGAAGGATTTCTATTCTCAAGAGAAGCCTTTTAGATCCTTTTGGTAGCTGCAACATTAACTCTTCTGTCTTTGTGTCCACCTTTGAAGTCTATTGGGGTCGCCTTGAATGCTCAGAATATCTCCATTAATATTGATCTGTTTCTGCCAGCAGTCACTACAGCTGTCCCTATGAGTCACAAATCCTTCATTCTTCTTCGACCTTTCTTCATGTTCTGGACCTTTCTATCCGTTGACCACTTCTGGAAGCACCATCGGGCCTCCCTATAGATCTTTGCATTTTTCCCGAGTCGGTCCATCGTCACCTGTTCTTAGAAAGAGTCCATCTGGTTTGCATTTTGTTGGCCTTCTTTCCCAGGAACAGTCAATTGGTCAAAGGGACCAATGAATCACTCCTTTGGCTACCTCTGATTGGTCGGGCATATGCCACGCAAGCTTCATCAAGCTGTCAAAAGTGGTCCGAACAGTATCGCATGTCGGTGAGACACCATCGGTGTCTCCCCGATGCGATCCCATCCTTCAGTAGTCATCGGGGTAGCATGGGGCAGTCGGTGAGACACTTCGACGAGCTGCAGAAGTCATATTGAGCCCACCAAAGCGATCGGCAAGACAGTCGCTAGTCGGTGGGACATCATAGCGAACCTCAAGATTCTTCAGCGATCACCTTTTCATGTCGGGGAGACTATCGCTTGTCGCTATGACCTCATGGCGAAGTCTTCTTTTTCCTCCCTTGATCTCTTTCTTCTTCTCCAAGCTTGAGCTCTTTTTCCCTTTCGGCAAGACTCCGACGTGGTCGCCCAGACCTCCCAGCGACTTCCTCCTTTTCTCCCCATTCGCTCATTCTCATGTGGGGGAGACTTCATCACTCCTTCGGCAAGACCACATGGCGAAGTCCTTCTTCTGTCGGCGAGCCCATTTCTTTATGTCAGGGAGACATCATCGGGTCGACAAGACATCTTTCCAAACCCGTTCCATTCGTCCAGAGTCTCCCCGAGTTCCTTTAGTTTCCCCGAGCTTGACCTTTTCGGCGTGACCTCCTCATGTCGGCGAGACTTCTCGCCAAGAGCATTATCTTTTGGTGATCTCCTACCATTTTGGGAAGACATCGCTCGGTCGCCGAGACCCCATAGCGATCCCATATCACTACACCGATGCCGCTTTTGTCATTGTGACCTCACCCCTTTGGCCATACATCATGTCGAAGATTTTATCCTTCGCTGAACCTTTGATTTCGTTTGGGGCCTCCTTCTTTTAGGAAGACCTATGGCGATACCCTTTCTGTGTCGTTGAGACCCTAGCACGTCGGCCATACTTTATGCCGAAGGTTTCATTTCAGGGAGACCTCTCTATTAGTCACGCCGAAATGAAATCTTTTGTTTCACATGTGTCAGCGTAACATCCTCTTGTCGGGGAGACTTCCTGTAGATACCCTATGCCTTCACCGAAAAATCTCCACATGCTCACTTTTGGTCGCGATGACAATCTCATTCTCTCACCGATGAAGCAATATGTTAATGAGACTTTATGGGTCGGCAAGACTGCCAGACCTCACCGCAATAGACCTCCTCTTGTGCTTTGTCAGCGAGACCCGAAGACTTCGCCGAGACATCTCCCCGCCGCAAAGGCCTCTCACCGAAAGGCATATCTTTCTTGGTGGTCGGTGAGACATGAAGCCTTCAACAAGACTTCTTGGCGAAGAGAAAACCTCCTGCCGATGTATTTTCTTTTGCCGCCGGTCAGCAAGACATGGAGATTTCGCCAAGACTTTTCCCCGAAGACAAACTTTTATGCCGATAGGAAACTCCTAGTCGCCTAGATGATGAATGATATCTTGCTGATAGATGCCTGCATATGATTTCTACTTGCTGTGACATCTCTGGGGTCTTGCCGATAGGCAACACAAACGCATATCGACATAATGCACTGGTAGTCGACAAGACATCTACAAGGTCTTGCCGACTTTCTTCTTCAAGGAAAATTATGACCAACTGAACTGAGGAAAGCATTCCAACTGAGCTCCCTTGGAAAATATCATCATGTGTGTGATTTAATCCTTCAAAACAGAGTCCCCATTAGTCCTTAGAAGCACATAAGATACATTATAATGGAATCAACTAATGCTTATAATTATTTCATTGAATACTTAACAAGAAGGGAACCAACTTAAGCTGAGACAAAACCAAAATTAAATTAGAACAAAAGACAAAATCAGGAAGAAACAAAAGAACCCCAAGAGCAAAGCAAATAACAAAGGCAAAGAAACCAGAAAGAGAAAGGGGGACCCATTTTGTTCTAGAATAAAATGGGGTGGTTATGCAAGGCATAACATTATGGAAGATTATGTGGATGACATATTGGCCAAGTCAAAGAAAAGATGGGATCACATATCAGCTCTGAGCTCCATCTTTGACAGGCTAGAAAAGTACAAGGTCTGACTAAATCCAAAAAAGTGTGTCTTTAGGGTACAATCAAGCAAGCTCCTAGGGTACATTGTATCCATGAGAGGAATCGAGGTAGACCTCACCAAAGTCAAAGCAATCCTCGAAATGGAGGCACCAAAAACATTGAAACAACTAAGAGGCCTACAAGGAAGACTCCAGTCCATCCGTCGATTCATAACACAACTAGTAGACAAGGCTGTCCCATACTCTCATCTACTCCACAAAGGGGTAGCATACAAGTGGGACGGGCAATATGACCAGACCTTCAACAAGATCAAGTAATACTTACACCACCAGTTCTCATGCCGCCAATTCCAGGTAAACCCTTGATCTTATATATATCAGCAACAGTAGCAACTCTCGATACTCTCTTAGCACAACATGATGAAAATGGAAAAGAGAGAGCTATCTACTACATCAACTGAACTATGGTGGGACATGAGTTGAACTATACATCCATTAAAAAAGCTTGTCTAGCAGTCGTGTTTGCAGCACAAAAAATTAGACATTACATGTTAACACATCAAATAAAGCTCATTGCAAAGATAGACCTGCTAAAGTACTTGCTTTCTAAAGCAACGCTTACAAGCCAGACAGCCAAATGGGTTATGATCTTGACAGAGCATGACATTGAGTATGTGAAATGCAAGGCCATCAAAGGACAAGCAAATTCAGACCAACTGGCAGAGCCATTGATATACTTAGAGAACCCACTTGTATCAGAATTCCCCGATGAATCAATCTTAAACCTAAATGTAGTGGATCACTAGAAAATTTACTTTGATGGATCCTACACACAACATGGGTCACGAACAAGAATCTTCTTCATCACTCCACAAGGGGATTGCATACCTAACTCATACAAGTTGTTATTCCCGTGCACAAATAACATCGCAGAATATGAGGCTCTTGTCATAGGGCTAAGAATTGCAATGCAGTGGCAGATCATGACACTTAAGGTCTACAGAGACTCACAACTCGTAATCAACTAGGTAAATGATGAGTATCAAACAAAGGACGACAAGTTGAATCCATACAAGAAGTTGGTGGAAAGCCTCAAAGAGTTCTTCGTTGATATCTCATTTGAGCAACTACCAAGAGCAAATAATAGAGCGACGGATGCCATGGCAACAATTGGATCGCTATCGGATATCTCACGCAACGTCCCAAAGCAAGAATTCCTCATAGAGCAACTTCTTGTACCAACATTCAAGGTACTAGAGTTTGAATTTGTATGCAAAATCATTGGTCCCGATGATCCCTGGTATCATGATATATACACCTACTTGAGAATAGTAGTCCTCCACATAGATATAACCCCAAACCTCAAAAGAGCCTTTGTCAAAAATTCATCCCATTTTGTCATCCTAGGAGATACCCTATATCGTAGAAGCATTGAAGGAACACTTTTATGATGCCTAGATGTTGAGGAAGCTTTGACCGCTTTGACCGAGGTACATAATGACATTTGTGGTTCATATTCGAGTGGTATGACCTTGGCTAAGAAACTGTTGAGGATTGGATACTATTGGTCTACAATGGAAAGGGAGGCTCACAATTATGTCAAAAGGTGTTTGTAGTGTTAGTAGCATGGGGATCTCATCCATGCACCAGCTCAGGAGCTCAACCCAATTGTCACACCTTGACCCTTTTCACAGTGGGGGCTTGATCTCGTTGGCAAAATTACCCACACCTCATCCAGTGGACATAAGTTCATCATCACTGCCACTGAGTACTTCACAAAATGGGTGGAAGCCATCCCCACAACCTATATCACAAGAAAGCAGATATCCAAGTTCATCCTGAACTACCTAATTTGCTGATATGGTGACCCTCAAGCTATTATCTCAAATAACAGGACACCTTTCAAAAATCATGATATTTGCGACCTATGCCAAAATTTCAAAATCCAACATCACTTTTCCACTCCGTACTATCCCCAAGGAAACAACCAAGCTGAGGCTACAAATAAGACCATCTTGAAAATCCCCAAGAAAATAGTCAATGATGTTGGTCGTGATTGGCATCTCCAATTGAATCCTGCCCTACGGGCCTATCGAACAAGTATTTGCACACCAATAGGTGCCACCCCATTCTCCCTGGTCTATGGATCAGAGGCCATACTCCCCATTGAGATCGAGCTCCCATCCCTGAGGATATCATTACAAAATCTCATCACAGATGAGGAATATTGAGTGTCAAGATTAAATGAGCTGGAACTACTCGATGAGCGATGCATGGATGCCTTAAACCATTTGCAAGTCTACCAAAACCGTCTCAAGAGGAGTTATGACAAGAAGATCAAGAGTCAAATCTTCCAAGTCAGAGAGCTTGTGCTAAAGGAGAACCGAAAGAATGTTCCAAATCCAGATAGCAAAGGAAATTTTGAACCCAATTGGTTGGGACCCTTCGTCATCATAGCAAGTTACAAGTCACGGGCATATCAATTATCAACACCAGAAGGTGAACCTTTGTAGGAGCCCATGAATAGTTCCCATCTCAAAAAGTTTTATGCCTAAAATTTTAAGGTATAAAACCAAAAATACAAAAAATAAAAAAACATAAAAATCCAAAAAAGAAAAAGGATGAAAAATAGTAAAGAGAAAAATCATCCTCTAGTGAAAACCACTTCGGTAGCGCTTTGGGCAAGTACCTTGGTGAAAACCTAGCAAACAGACACCTTTTGTAAATAAGCACTTTCCATCCACCAGGATCTCCATGGCTTGTTCTGCATCATCCATCCATCCATCCATCATCCATCGCATTCCATATCTCCATCCATAACCCGTTCATGTCCGCATCATAACTTGGTCCCGTGTTTGTGTCATGATCCCTCCTAGTACTACTCGACCCATTCTTAAGGTTAGTTTGTCCTGCCTATATCGGAGTAGTCTATTGCATCACGTTGGGGCCATGTTCTCATTGGGTCAGATTCGGTATATTCTTGAAGTCTTCCTAAAATCAGAAAATCCAAAAATCCAAAAAAATTCATAAAATTAGAAATCCAAAAACACTCAAAACATTTCAAAATCCAAAAATAGGTCAAAAATTTTAGTCAAAAAGTCAAAAAATGGAGTCGTCTTATCGAACTACGAGTCTCTAACCTCTGAATGTAGGCAAGGTTGATCTTTGATCTTCCTCGAGACACTTAGGTCAGTCCTTTAGGAGTCTGTTATAATAAATTGGCAATCCTTTTGTTTATGTCTCATCAATAAACGAGTCTGTGTCCTGGTCAAACTACGTGGTGTCTGTGTGTATAACGTAGGCAAGGCTAATCTTTTATTAGCCCCTGATACCCCAAGGATAGGTCTTTAGGTTAGTCTCTTGGTCAAAATCTTAGAAAACACAAAAACATTGGAAAATTGGAAAATTTAAACATTTGCAAAAGTCTCAAAAATACCAAAAATAGCCTCAAAACATTTCAAAAATGCCAAAAAAAATCCAAATATTTGAAAAAATCCATCCATCCCATTTCGCATTCACCCGCAATAAACATCACTCATAATAAATCAACCATCACCCTCAGCCTTTAGTGAAACAATCGGAAACAAGTCTAGCAGTTTAAGAGAGAAAACTTAAGCGTCAAAGTCAACTTTTCGTACTAATAGCCCATCATCCAGTCAATCCCAAATCATCTGATAACATCATGTCCTAGGATGCATCCTTCCTACAATGGACATCAACATCAGGCATCACCGTAGTTTAGTCTTGGCTAGCGGTATGAAGAACATTAGCTTGTTTGTTTACTTGATCTTTGTCTTTTGAATTATCTTATTGTGCACATTTTGATGACCTCTCAATGATGTCCAAACAAAGGGATTTATACAAAAAAGAATGGGGCAACAATCATTATCTTTTTATCTGTTGTGCTTGTCGGATGTTCTTGTAATATAACCTTGGTCATGCGTGCTTTGTTTGGGTGTAGGGAGGTTGTTTTAGGTGTCTTGTTGACCACATAGGAAGGCTTGCCTTTCTATGTTTTGGTTTGAGATGTTTGGAATATCTGAGCTGCATTTTAAATAAGGTTCTGCATGTCAAGTGTGAACAACAGTACTCCTATCTAATTGTCGAGTCAAAATCCATCACACTAGGTGCAACGCTATCGTAGTTCTTTATACCTTGATGCATCGTGCCTATGTGTGTTATCAAACATAAGGTAAATAGCCCTTTTAAAATCCCAATTCTTGATAAGCAAATTGTCATCATCATCATTATTATCTCTAATAATGTAGGCTTGTTGGATCTTATTTCTTCTATCTTCTTTCTGCGCTAATATGATACCATGATAGTTAATCAAAAGCATCACTAATGCATCCATACTGCATCCATAAACCGTCAGCATACTGCATATCATATCATATCATATCATATCATATAGGAAACATTGATCATCTCACATGCATTGCATTACATCATTAATATAGATTGGTTATTCTAAGCATCTCATAAACCATACATTTGCATTCATTACATAAACATCATCATAAGCATCATCATATCATATCATATACATCATCACATAGGCATTATCATAAAAAGAATCATCGCATCATATCATGTGCATCATCATGTCATCCATATACGCATTATCATATCATACATGGAAAAGATACTGAAAAAGAAAAGGAATATGTCATAGCATCTCATACATCTCATGATCATCATCCATTAGGTGCATAATATGTATTTGTCAGTCTAAGCATTTTTAAACCATTTGCATATCATAAAATTTGCATCATCCATACATAATTATCATAAAAGGTGGATAGAAAAGATACTGAAAAAGAAATACATCTATAAGCATCGACATAATCACTGCATCACATCACATAATATAACATCATACATACATGCATCGCATCACATAAAATAAAGTCACATCATGTCATCACATTGCATATAGAAAAGTAAATACATCCATCCATCATATAATATCATAAAATAAATATAATAGGACACATCTCATATATCAACTCGATCATATCATATATATCATCAATAAAATAACTGTCATGGTACAAATCAGGATCAAATGTAATGTGTATGAATCAATCAAAGTATACAAACGCCCATGGGGATACAAAAAATGGAGCCCGTGGATTGCAAAAAGAATGGTGTCTCTGATCAAAAGTGTGAAGTTAGCCTTGATGGCTGCTCCCCTCACCCGACTGTCTCTCGGGCTGGTCCTATCTCTGCCCTGTTTGCAGTGAGAAGTCTGCCACCCATGCCGCTTGAGGCAATGCCTAATGATAGTGTACCTGATAGTACTCTGCCTCTTTGATAGCCTCCCGGTACATCTGTGCCAGGATCATCCTACCCTGTGCCGCAACTGTCATACTCTCTAGCTACTAGCAACGACCCACCTCCTGTGCTAATTGTAGCTCGGTGGCATGTCTTTGCTGCATAGCCTGATCTCGCTCCATTGTGAGGGCCTATACCTGCTGTCAGGCTTGGTCCCTCTTTGTTGTCAGTGTCGCAACCTGTGCCTGGAGCTACTGAATCATCGCATCCCTATGATCTGGCTGAGGTGGTGGCGGCGGTGGTGGCTACTACTGGTCCCAAGGGGCATCCCTTTGCTGGTGCCCATCCCTCTGCCCTTGCTGGTCTAGAGGTGGTCTGAATCCTCCTTTGCCTTTGTCTCTATCTCCATCTCCATCCCCGTCTCCTCAGCCTCCTCGCCCCTGCCCCACCCTACTGTCTGACCTCGAGGTCTCCACCTTGGTAAAACTGCCCCTGACACTGTCAATCTAACTGGTGGCCTGAACTAATCGATGTATGCTTGTGTCATCCCGAGGTCTGCCTGCCCCTGATCATATGGCCACGGCTTGGTGACCAGTTGTCTAAAACTATCAACTACGTCATCTAGAGGGATCGTTTGATCCCATGTGGTCTTCCTCGTGGTTCGAGCAAAAATGGCTACATACTGATCATTGGGCCTATCCTGAGCATCTCCAAACTGTCTCGCTACCCGATCTGGTAGGTAGCACTCAATCATAGTATGATCTCTGCCTTGCATCAGTTTGTCCTACCTCGCAAAGAAAAGTTGTTGTACATCATCGTACCATGTGGGCATCCCTAGCCAAGGCCTCCAAGTGAAAGTGGTCATCTTGTCAATCACCCTCCTCCAGTAGGGGATGCTAGCCTGTCTTGTATGTGAAAAAGTCAGACCACCCCTATATTGCCAGACTGCTGGGTCGTCCAGCTCCACATCAACAATTGTAACTCATGGGCGAAGCACAACAATGTGCTTCCAGGCCCAAATGTGTAGAAGTGTCACCCTGGCTCCAATGGCCCTACTATCACAGTAGGAAAACTCGTGCAAATCATGATAGAGTGAGGCCAACATCACTAGTCCCCACACAAAGCACTCCCTCTTGTGGAGCATCCGCTCCCAAACTAGACCCCATCCTAGGCTGAAGTACCTACCCCGTCGATTTGGAGCTACCAATCCTGAAATGATCACCGCAACAATCAGTCAGATGGTGGACACCCGACCTTTGTAACGCTCAAGCTCGATTTGACCCTCAGAAAAAAAAATCTCATCCAGTCCCATAACCTCGTAGCAGGCATCTGTCTCGTTGTTCATATCATAAATCACCCGCTCTCTGTGGATGGGCAATCGAAGAATACGCCAAACGTCCTCTAAGGTGATAGTCGCCTCACTGGTAGGGAAGTGAAATGACGTCTCACTATGCCACCTCTCTGCTAGTGCGGTCATCATGCTGAGGTGTTTCCTAATGGTGGGTGCGTATGTGATGTACCATAGCCCGATCACCCCAAGGTGGTCCTAAAGCAACTCATGCAATCCAGTCAATCTGCTCAGTATTAGGGATCGGTGCTCGCGCAAATGAATGGGCTCCATGTCCTCCTGCACTAGTAAAGTCATAGCGTCAAGTTTCGTAAAAAATCAGGATCCCGTTTGGAGTTTTCATCACCGAAGTAGCAAAGGCGTTGTTTGCAAATACGTCGCTATTTGGAAGCTCCAAATTGTGCCGCTAGAACCCTCTAAACGCTAAACTCCGCCGCGGCGTCACAATTTGATCACGAACCCTTTTGACTCAAAAACCCTAAATTGCTAACTAACCTGTGGTGGCGCTATGTGCAAATGCGGCGCGATTTGGAGTTTGTGCCCTAATTTCTAAACTATGACGCGACATCGCAAGACTTAATAGCGGTGTTGTTTAAGGTCGCGCGATGCCGATTTAACCCTTTCAGCGGTGCCAAATTGTGTCGCTGGACTTGTTTAACATTCTAAGCCTAATAAATGTACATGAAGATAAAAAAAATGAGTTGGGTTAGGGTCACATACTGGTGGTCCTGCGTCCGGAAGTCACTGGAAGATTCGTACTCGCTCTGAAATTTGACGAGGAAGCATTCGTTGCGCCATCTTGAACGAAGGTCATAGCTCAAGAAATAGAAATCTCTAAAGGCTGAATGTGCAAATGAGTTGAAAGTGACCCCTTGGGGGCTATTTAAGCATGCAAACTAGGGCTTTTCGACCTCGTTTAGTTGTCAAGCTAGGGTTTTGGACCTTCAATTCCGTTTTCACCCAACCGAGGCTCATTTTGCATCAATTTTTTGCGTTTTGGTACATTTTTGACATCCTGGAGCCTTTCTGGACTCGTCGGGCAAATTGTTCTCTTTTTCGTGAGATCACCCAAAAATCCAAAAAAATTTCTATCTCTCAAGGGGGCAGTATACTAACATAATTCTTTTGCTGGGGCAGCAGTGGGGCATTTGAAAAATCGAAAAACTTTGAATTTTGATCGCAACAAGGTTATTTTTTGAACCAACGCAACAGGTACATTGCTTCAAAGAGGGGCAAAATGTAGACATGTAAAATATACTGATTGATCCTATACATTTGATCTTGATTTACTAACACCAATTCGTCCTGAATCATATTTTTACTAACCATTTAATCAAATATAATCTTTATTTGATTAAATTCATCATATTCCGTCTTTTAATTAAATAAATCAATTTTATCTGATTAAATCATTCTCTTCTATTAATTAAATAAATCATTTTGTTTAATTAATCATATAGTCCCCGTTTTAATTAAATCATCCATTTTATTTAATTAAGTTCTAAAGTCATCTCCTTTAAATTAAACAAATTAATCTTTATTTGGTTTAAGTCTAACATCATCCTCTTTAATTAAATAAATCAAACTTTATTTAATTAATTCTAAATCATTATTCCTCTCATTTTGATTTATTTAAATCCTAAAATCTAAATCAAAGTGTCAAATCAACTAACTTCCATTAAAATTAATCAAATCAAGATTAATGCTAACACTAATCCCTCAAATCCTCTAGCTTTTGCAACTTGCAAATGAAAATCAATTTAATTAATTTATAAATCATCAATTTTAATTCAAAAAGGCATTACAGTTGGAATATTCCTCAAATTTGAAAATCTCTCCCCAAAAGGACTTGTCCATCCAACAAGGCATTAAAGGCCTCTTACATGTTCTTTTTTCTTGAGCCAAGTGGCATTTAATTCATTTTTTTCTCTCCCTCCAACATGTCACTTCTCCATTTTGAATATCCACCTAATTGCATTAATGTGCACATTCATCAAAATTTGCTCCACCTTTGTCCACTCACATGTTGACAAGTGGCATTGTGCTATTGGTTGGTGTTTGATCCCACATTCATCCATTTTTCCTATTCTTCCATCATTCTCTTCTATAAATAGAAGGCTCTTTACTAATTTGGGATCCACAATCTTAGGCATTTTCATCCACAACTTGTGCAAAGTTATCATCTTCATGTTTTGAATCAAGTTCATCCATTTTCATCAATTCATAGCTAGGTTATGGCGAAATTTCATCAAGGAGCATCAATCTTCATCCATTGATCATCTTCAAGCTTGCAAGGAATTGGGCAAGGGCTACTTTCCACATCAAAATAGCACCAATTTCCCGATGGGATTTAAGAGTTTGAGCTTTGAATAGGATTTAATAGCTTTTATTTGTGTTCTTCATGTTATTTCTTGTTCTTTGCATTTCAAATGAATTCTATGGGGAATGATGTTTCTAACTTGCATATTGGATTAATATTGTGTTTGTTCTTTGTGTTTGTGCAGGTCTAGGATCACCATTCACAATAATAATAATAATTCTTCAAATAAAATCAAGAAATAACATAAATGAAAACTATTTCTTCTATTTTCTTTTTGCATTTATTTTTTACCACCAATTAATTAAATAACCAACTATAAAGTAAGAAACAATATAAGATAGGTGATGGAGTTTTTGAGAGCTAGCTGCAGGCAAGCTAGGGCACCCGTACCCTAGCTCGAACTGGTCCTCGTTGCTGTTGGTTTCGTGCACGGGTTGGGTGTTTGTGTGGTGTGGGCTATGACCGGGGGTGGTCTTTCTCTTTGGTCCTTTTCTTCTAAGTTCTGGATTTGAAATTGGGTTTTTTTCCTCCTTTGTGCTAGTTGTTGGGGAAGGCTGCATGGTCTTTTATTGTGGGGTTAGGTGCCGACATTGGGGCTGTCCAAAGGCAACAATTTCTCTTCTCTCGTGGATGCGATTTCTATATATTTGATCTTTTCTTGCTGGCTAGGTGGAGCTTGGGTTTGTTCGTTGGTGTAGGGTAGTGTGTTTTTCTTGTTTTTCTTTGTCATGTAATCTTGTTGGGGTTTGGAGTTGGGCTTGTATTGGTGTGGGAGTTTCTTGGCGGGAGTTTTTTTGGTGTGGGGTTTTAATGGCAATGAATGTACCTATGGTTGAGGTGACGGGGGCTGCTTCTATGGCAGAGGTTGGTGATAGGGCCGCTCCTCCACCTTCTCCTGGATTGGGTTTGGCAAGATCTGGTGCCTTTAAAGTGTAGAAGATAAACAAATTCTTGGAAAGGGCTCAAGTTTTTCCAGTGTTGGTGATTCAATTGGAGGCGGTAGTTGGTGATCTAGATTATTATAGTAAGCATGTTTTGTTTTGTAAGTTTATGGGGATGAGGGTTTCTCTTCCTTTCCTTGACACCTAGATTTGTAAGACATGGTCTTTAGAGGGTGACTTCGATGTTTTGTTGGCTGTGAATAATTTCTTTCTGGTGTATTTCTCGTGCATATCAGATCGAAATAAGGCATTTGAAGGGGGGCCTTATTTTTATAACCAAGTAGGTCTTTTTATAAAACCATGGCATGCATGCTTTAATTCGGTGGAAGAGTTGCTTTCTAGGGTCCCAGTTTGGGTTTGCCTCCCTCGACTGTTACTCGAATGTTGGAGAAGTGATATATTGCAACCGATTGTTTTGCTGTTGGGAAAGCCTATTGGTCCTTCTCAAAAAACTTTGGATAAGAGGATATTTTCTTATGCGAGGGTTTGCGTTGAGATTGATCCGAGTCAACCTTTGCCTGATTCTATTGATTTGACTATTGGCTCTAGTTCTTGGACTCAACCATTGGATTATGGAACATTGCCTTTTTGGTACCGATTATGTCATGAGTATGGGCATCTACAGCAGAGGTGTCCTCGGGCTTCTAGTGCAGGGGGTGCAAGTAATGTGAATGCTCAACCTAAACCAAGGGTAGAAAAGGGTAATGCTCCCATGTAGGGAGTGACAAAGGATAAAGATGGTTTTGTTCTGGTTAAATCTCGCAATCGTGGATGGGGTCAAAAGAGATCTATTAAGGATAGGAAAGAGGGGGGAACTTTCATCAGATTTGAGGCTTTGGATGAGTTAGTTCAGGAGGAAGAGTTTCCAGTTGACATGAAATTGGAAGTCAGCTCTTGTGTTAAGGAGTTGTCTGAGG
The DNA here is from genome assembly GCA_007258455.2 of Sequoia sempervirens. Lineage (NCBI taxonomy): Eukaryota > Viridiplantae > Streptophyta > Pinopsida > Cupressales > Cupressaceae > Sequoia > Sequoia sempervirens. Next base: position 22,782,478 of record VDFB02000010.1, on the reverse strand, counting down.
TGCAACCTTTAGTGGTTTCCAGGTTGGATCAGCTTGGTAATTAGGATCCTCAGATGGTTTTTGTTTTATCTCCCTCAACTTTGATTCAAAGTGTGGAGGGTGGGGTGATTGTAGATTCTGGTGGCTCCTTTGGTGTTGGTGGGGTTATCTCGGAGGTGTGGGGTGGCTCTAATTTAGGTAAAAATAAGTCTTCCTCCTTTGTCCTGGGTGTGTAGCAAAAATCTTTTAGGAAGGGGGTTCCTGAGAAGCCCGCTAAGGTTGGTCGCAAGAAGGACCAAGAAAAGGTGAAGCTAGTTAGTGAGACATTGGTTGAGGTTGGTTCAGTGAAGACCATTGGTGCTCACTTCTCCCAACCTCAACGATGATAGTTCTTTCTTGGAATGTGAGGGGTATGAATAAAATCCCTCGACAAAAGTCTATTCGAGATCTGGTTCATATTCATTCTCTTGATGTGGTTTTTTTGCAGGAAACTAAGTTATCGGTTGATAGTAGGTTGGGTGTGGCTTCAAAGATTTGGGGTCATGGTAAATGTCAATGTGTGGGAGCATTTGGTAACTCTTGTTGGGAATAGGATGCCATTTAATTACAATCCTAAAGATATTTCATATATCTCCTAAGTCCTTGGAAAGTGTTCCCCAACACTAGGATTAGAAAGAGATTAAATTCAAATGAAATGAACATGTAAATTGACATTTTTGATTATTCCTAAATGATAGGAACATGTGGGGATGCCTAAGAAGAGCTCCTATAAAATAGGAGCACATGGGGCGCCCACATGGAAGGTGGAATCCACCTTGCTTAAGTTAACTGTTTGGAGGATTGATAACACTTCAGTAATGCATGTTTTGTTCCTACAAGATAGGATTATTGTCTTTATGGTGGAGTTTCAATATCAGTTTGTTGATTATCTTTAGTTGCCTTAGTTAGTTTGATTTGAATGTTAGTTGACTTGACTTGAGTTACTGCAGGCCTAACTGGATTGAATAGTAGATAACAGGTGGATACATTTATTGGTGATGGGGATGATCATTATGCATAATGTGGTGGTGGAAGAGACCAATAATGTTAGGATTAACTACAGTTGACTTAGGACCTTGTGGTGCAATTTAAGCGCATCTGTTCACCACCTTTTGCATGAGAAAGATATTTACAAAGCTCAATGTTTGTTGTCAGCCGGGCAACTTTAGTACAAGATATTTTCATAGGCGAGTTCATTCTAAAGTGTTGGTTTGGGGTGCTTTCTGTTGAGGGAAGACTTTGGTTTTGACTTCCATTATGGTGGGACTCACCCCACTGTCAAGTATAGATTTTTGTGAGAACTTTATGTTGTAAAATCTCTGGGTTTGTATATTCTATCCTATTTTATTTATAACAATGAATGAAGAGTTTTGTAGGTTAAGCTTATTTGCATGTGAGGTTTGGAAGCATGGCATGGGATGTATGGATTCATGCTTGGTCACATGGAATGCATGGATAGCTTGTGTTGTAGAAAGTGTATGAGAGTTTTGTGCAAGTTGTGAAGAAGGATTATTGAAGGAAAAGGAAGCATATCAATCAAGGATTGATACAATATGTGTAATCTTGTTCCTATAGGTTAAATACAAAAGCACTGGTGAATTACGGTGGTGGAGTTTTTTCCAGAAAGTTTCTCCATGTATGTATGTGTTCCTATCTTCTTGTGTATTCTTCTTCTCAAATTGAGTACAGAGTGTCTAAATAGATTAATCCTTCACACAAAAAATTGTGATAAGAACACTTAATTAGATCTACAGGTCTCATAGACACAAGTTTTGAACACTCTTATTACCTTCATTTTCAACATTTAATTTATCCCTGAACTATGGTTGGTTAGAGTTTTGGGATGCCTTTCTCTTAAAAATTACGAAGGTTTTTTGGTTGTAGTGGGAGCTTTACTATTGTGTGTTATTGCAAATTTATGGAAATAGTATATTTTATATTTGGTTTTAGAGATGGTTTCTTATTCTTTTGGAGTTTATGTCATTACAACAAGTCTTTGATTGTTGAGGCCATGGATGATCTTCATTTTAGGAGATGTATCATGATGTCATGGATAGCTTGGTTACATGTTTCAGTGGGAGCTTTTGACAGTGATGGTTTGATGTTTATCTTGTTGCCATGTATAGCTCGTTATCACAATTCAGTGGGAGCTTTGGTAAGATATGGTTATCTTCATCTGATTTGAAGAGGTTTTAACATCTTGTTTCATGGAGGACCCTTAGAGTCTTTGGTAAAGTTGTTATTGTTCTTCCTTTGGAGAGGATTTAGTTCTCTTTGGTTTTGAGTATTAATCATTTGCTTGGAGTTTCATGATTATGCAGGTTGCATTTGAAGTTGGCATGGATTGATTGGTGGGTGTTCATGGATACTAGAGAGACTTGGGTTAGGCTAGATATTTCTTATGTTAAGAGACATGTGTTGGAATGGTTACTTGTTATAAGAGTTTTTTAACAGTAAATAACAAGGAGCCTACACCTGGAAATGGATGTGAGTCCATCATATACCTGATGAGAAGGTTGTATAATAATGATTCCTTTTTTTGAATAATTGCAATGTATAATGTCAAGTGGGAGAATGTTGGGAATACAATGCCATTTAATTGCAATCCTAAACATATTTCATGTATCTCCTAAGTCCTTAGAAAGTGTTCCCCAATACTAGGATTAGAAAGAGATTAAATTCGCATGAAATTAACATGTAAATTGACATTTGTGATTATTCCTAAATGATAGGAACATGTGGGGATGCCTAAGAAGAGCTCCTACAAAATAGGAGCACATGGGTCACCCACATGGAAGGTGGAACCCACCTTGCTTAAGTTATTTGTTTGGAGGATTGATAACACTTCAGTAATGCATGTTTTGTTCCTACAAGATAGGGATTGATATTTACATGAGTGGAGTTCATTTTAGTTTAGTTTAGTTAAGTTAAGTCCAGTTATGGTTCAATTATCTTCAGTTGCATGTAGTTAGTTTGAGTTGAATGTTAGTTGACTTGAGTTGACTTGAGTTGCATGACTAATGACTTCAATTGCATGACATATAATAGGTGGATACATTCAATTAAGTAGGATGATCAATCATGCATAATGTTTGCATGAATTGGTGGAGAGATATGTTTTAGTTAACTAAGATTGACTTGGGACCACCTTGGGCACCCAAATTGGCATCTTTGAGTTAACAACTTTTTCATGAGAAGATATTTACAAGGCTCAGTCAAGTGGGCCCATTCTTAGGTACCCGACTTTTGAGGGTGGTATGCAAGATGTTTTTCATAGCAGTTCAGTTAAGTGTTCAGTTTGGGAACTTTTCAATTGGGAAAATTTGGTTTTGACTTTAAGATACATGGTGCAGGAACTCTCTTCCCCCAATCTGACATGGTGCTGTGAGGCTTTTTCATGCTTGTATTACAGCTCTTATGAGTTTACATTAACCTACTTTATTGCCTTGAGAATAGAGTTCTTGTGAGGTTTGCAAGTTGAGCTTGTGCATATGTGAGGGTTTGAAGCATGGCATGGGATGTGTGGATTCATGCTTGGTCACATGGAATGCATGGATAGCTTGTAATTGCAACAAGTGTATGAGAGTTCCATGAGAGTTTTGTGCAGGTTGTGAAGAAGGATTGCTGAAGGCAAGGAAGCATATCAATCAAGGATTGATACAGTATTATTGTAATCTTGTTCTAAGGTTAAATAATACAAGCACTATTGATTCTGGTGGTGGAGTTTTTTCCCGAAAGGGTTTCTCCACGTATATGTTGTGTCACTTCTATCTTTTGTCTCATTCTTCTACAATCTTCTGTCTCTTTCTACAATTGGTAAAATTGATCTAAACAAATTAATCATACACAAAGAATTGTGGCAAAGAACTCTTAATTAGATCTATAGTCTCATATTTTGACAAGTTTTAAGCTACAATATTACCTTCATTTTCAACAACTCTAGTGGAGTGGCTTGTTTATGGGATCCTTAGAACGTTAGTCCAATTTGGTGGCTCTCCCATAGGGGCTCAATTTCTTATGTTTCCTCTCATCTAGAGTCAAGGGAGAAAGTTCTTTTCTCTAATATATATGCTCCGATTGAATTTCAAGGTAAAGCTCAACTGTGGGATCATGTTAGATATGTGAGGTCTCTAGATCCTTATCTGCCTTGGATCTTGGCTGGGGATTTTAATCCTGTCATTCTTTAGGAGAAGATGGGAGGAAATGCTCACCTTGAACCTTCCTTGGGGATCTTGCAGGATAATGTGGCTCTTTTGAGGTTGGTTGATATTAAGCCAGCTAATGGAGTCTTTACTTTGAATAATAGGAGAACTAGAGATGCTGCTATTTTTGAAAGACTGGCTATATTTTTGGTGTCCAATTTTTGGATGGGAGACAGGTGGATGACTAGTTCAGAAATATTGGATGGACGAGGCTCTGATCATTGGCCAATTAAGCTTGTGGTTGAGGTACCTCAACAATTTGTTAGGCAAAATTTTAAGTTTCAACTTATGTGCCTCAAGGATGAGTCTCTTCATGATCTACTTCTTGGTTGGTGGGGTCTTGGGAAGCCGACTTTTGGCACTGTTATGTACTCTTTCACTAAGAGGCTTCAATATGTTAAATATAGGTTGAAAAGATAGAATAGGCAACACTTTGGTAATCTGTTTCATGCAAAACAAAATACTTAGGATGGCCTGGACTTAATCACCAAGCAGATTTGTGACCAAGGCCTCACTGAGGAGTTGAGTTTGTTAGAGGCTGCTGTAGTAAAATATGTTGAGGAATGGGAGTTAAGAGAAGATTTTTTTTGGAAACAGAAGTCCCGTATTGAATGGCTTCAGGCTGGTGATCCAAATACTTCTTTTTTTCACAACTTTGTTAAGGATCAAAGGCAAGGTAATGTTATTTCCTCTCTCTTGTTGTTGGATGGGGAATTTTTTTCCTCCTCTGCTGCTATTTTTGTTGAATGTGTTCGGTATTTCTTTTCTTTATTTTCTGAGGATTCATCTCCGACGGAGGAGGATGAAGCTAGGATTTTGGATTGTATCTCGCAATTGGTGTCTAATGAAATGAATGAATTGTTTCTTTCTCCTATTACCTTGTCAGAGCTCGAGAATGTTGTGTTTCAGGTGAAGAAAGGTAAAGCCCCTGGGCCTGATGGATTCCCAACTAAATTTTTTCAGGAGTTTTGGGAAGTGGTTAAGTTGGACCTCTTAGAGGTTGTTCAGGAATCTCTCGTGAATAAATAAATGTTGAAGTCTCTAAATGCAACTTTTTTAGCTCTCATTCCAAAGAAGGAGGGGGCTAATTCTTTGGATATTTTCAGGCCAATTGCTTTATGTAATGTTGTTTATAAGATTATTACTAAGTTGATCGCTGAAAGGTTGAAACCTTGGTTAGGTGGGTTAATCTCAGAGGAGAAAGGGCATTTTTTTATTGGTAGACAAATCATGGATGGTGTTATTATTGCTACTAAGACCATTCATTCTATGGAGTCTTCTAAAGAAAAATCTATGTTTATCAAGTTGGACATGGCTAAAGTGTATGATCGAGTTAAATGGAACTTTTTATTTAAGATTCTTGGAGCTTTTGGCTTTGCTAGCAGTTGGATTGAATGGGTCAAGAGTTGTGTTACTTCTTCCTCTTTTTTGGTGCTTGTCAATGGTGAGCCCACAGAGTTGTCTAGTGCTTCTAGAGGTCTTAGACAAGGAGATCCTTTGTCTCCCTACTTGTTCATCTTGCTTGCGAAAGGATTGGGGAGGCTTATTCGTGCTCGGGTAGCTAGTGGCTTGATTTAGGGTTGGAATTAGGGAAATGATATTCCTCCTTAGTCTCATCTTCAATTTGTAGATGATACTGCCTTGATGGGCAGGGAAAAGGTTGAGGAGGCTATCAATTAGCGTAGTGTGTTGGACAACTACTTGGCGGCTTTAGGGTAGAGCATTAATGAGGGGAAGTCCATCCACTTCTTCCATAATCCTAAGGCTATCCAAAGGAGAATAGCTGGTATTCTCCATTTCCAAATTGGTTCTCTCCCCTTTGTTTATCTTGGAACCCCTCTTGCCATTCGTTCACTCCCTAAAAGGTTTTGGCAAGAGATCCTTGATAAGTTTTGAAGATTGGTCAGTCATTGGACTTGCAGGTGGCTTTCTTCGGCGGGTAGAGTGACTCTTCTAAATTCAGTGGTTCAGGCTCTCCCTCTTTACAAGTGATTTTTTCTTTCTACTCCTTCCAGCTTCATCAAGGACTTTGAGAGATTGTCTCATCAGTTTCTATGGTCTGAAAAATTTCTTCATAAAAAGTGGAGCTTGGTTAAGTGGGATGTTTTTTATAGGCCGAAGCAGGAGGGTGGTCTTGGTCTACGATGGATTGATTTGAATGGGCAGGCTTTGGCTGCTAAGTTGTATTGATGTTGGTGTTTGCAACAACATATGTTGTGGGCTAAAATTCTCACCTTCAAATTTTTGGGTGTGGTGGAGAGTGTAAAGGTTGCAAGATAAAGTGTGGAGGGGAAGGGCCCTATGATTTGGGGTACCCTCAAAAGGGGTGCCAAGCTTGTTAAGTAGGGGATTTTTTTGATTTTTAATGGTGGTTGGGATGCTCTCTTCTAGCATGATTCTTGGGATGGTCACCCTCCCTTTATGTCTTCTCATCCTCACCTTTAGGACTTGTGTCAGGTTTTTGAGGAGGCGGGTTGGTGTCGTGTGGTAGACTTCAAATCTCAACAAACCTTGGGTAAGATTACTATGTCTAGTGATGGGGTCATTGTAATCCTCATCATTTAATTTATCAATCCAAGGCGATGTCCATGGCTGTCTGCAAGAGAGAAAGTAGAAAACTTGCTTGACAGTCTATTCTATAGTCTATTCTAGTTGCAGAAATAAATCCTATTTGCATGAAAGGGAACTAATCTAAGGAAAACTTGCAAGAATTGAAAAGGATAAACTAATTGACACTTTTTGGAAATGAAAAGCTTTCTTGGATTCAAATTTAATCTAGAAATTTAGAATTACATTGCTGGAAAATGAAACTAGATCTATCCTAATTCCTTAGGCTGAAACAAGTCTTTCTAATCCCCTCCATTTGATCAAATGATTACATTGTATTTATATAATTCATATTCTATATGTATCCAATCAATCCACTAAGAATGTGGATCCAAGATCCTATTTTTGAGGGGTCGTTTACAATACTTTAAGAAAATTGAAGTTGATGTCCTCCATCACGCCACTTTTGTCTCAGTTATTTTCTGACGCATATGGCTCCTTTTATGCTACAAATCCCGCCAAATGCTCAAAAGGGTTTTTAGATATTTAAATATAATTTCCAGATCATTTTGAATTTTTGAATTTCGTTGCGAAACGAGGGAGATATCGCTGTTTTACTAAGACTGCATTTTTGAAAATTTTTGAGTGCCTGATTTTTAGGAAGTCTTCAAGTTTGAACGTGAATGAAGGAATTATTCTTCAGTTCAGTCAACCAAATCATTGATCCTTAGCATGAATAACATGCTATAATCATGCAACAACAATTGATTGATGTGGCAACTTGAGTTATCTTTGGTGGAAGAAGGAAGCATGAAATTTAATAACTGTGAGAGATCTTTGAACTCAACATTAAACAAATACTCATCCCATTAATTTAGGAATGATTGATGCTCCATGATTTTTCATGAATGTAGGAGTGTGCTGGGAGTCTTCTCTATCTTCTCATTACTTTTTCAAAGCCTTCTAAATCTTACAGGAGTTAACTGCTTCAACTGTCTAGAGCTCTTTGCTACAAGTGTCTATGAAGCTTCTTCTTACCATGAGTTATTTAATAACTCATTTATTTGCATTATATCATCTTAAACACTTCATGGAGACATATTAGAGACAATTCAGATCACATTTAATTACTAAAAATAAATCAAACATTTACTTTATATTCTACTTTAAACATGCTAAAGAACTTTCAATCATTACTCAAATCCACTTTAACACTAATGCATTAAGAAGAAATAGATGATTTTATTTGATAAAATATGAGACAATTTATGGTCTCATCATTTCTCCCACACCTAAAATGTTGCAGGTCCCTCTGCAACTCATAACGAGCCTTCAAATTTAATAAATTCATCATTTTTTAGTAGTTCCTTCGGGTAGCTCCTAAAAGCTCCTGAAGGCTCTAGAACAGTTCTAGAATAGTTCCAAAATAACTCTAGATAGGTTCAAATTGCTCCTTAAATATTAGAACTGCTTTTAGATATTTTTCTTCTTCTTGTTTTGAGTGGATTGAGTAAAATGAAAGAACTTTAAGTTGAATAAGAGTAAAATAATAAAGTAAATACCCGATTTTATCTTAGTTTTCCATGCAACCATCATACATGAGTTGTAGTTCACTTTCTCCATGCTGCATGCAAAGAATTTCTTCAACTTTTGAGAGCTACAACCTGATCTTTTACATTGAATACCAATTTCGATTGCTTCATCATTATTTTTGCTGCATTAACGAGTCATCCATAATGCTAAAGTATTTGCTACAAGTTTTTAGAGCAACAACTTGCATAGAAAATTACATGCTTACAGACTAAGAGAAGAGGAAATAGCATGTGCAAAGCACTTAATTGCAAAAATCAATTCTACCCTAATCCACTCTACTTAATGATGTAGAGAGGTTACACAACCATTAATTGGTTCTGAAAAATATCTTCCCTTTCTCAAAGTATGTTTCCATGCATTGAATTTTCTGAGAGAAGAGAATGAAAAGAAGATGACAATTTTTTTGAAACTCAATGCTTCACATTCCTTTTTAGTGGAAACCTTCTCCATGATTTCTGATTCTAGCAAAAACATGGGCTGATTGGAGAGATCTTGCAATCCTTCCTTCTGATCTGCTGCATGCATGACTAGAAACAACTCTGTGTTCTTCAAATCTCTGATTGGGAAGCCCTCCTTTGACTTCAAAAATCTGATTGGGAAGCCATTCTTGGATTTTGAAGCTCTTCAAACAAGTCTCTTCCTTGCAAGCTTTTGTAATGAAGATAAGATCTCTTAATTGTATTCTACACCTCTTGCAAGCAATAATCCATCAATTCTTTCTTTAGAGAAATATCCTTTGCTAAGACTTGGAGTGATGGTCCTCCAACTAAGGATATTTTGAAATAGATAGGAGGGTTTCTCTTTAGAGTTAGTATTTTGGGGGTGTTTTGAGAGACAAATCTTTCTTGAGGAACTTCTAAATCTAAAAGGCCGCCAAACTAATTTTCTCCCTTCCCTAATGACAGCTATCTCTGACAACGGTGCCAAAAATGATGGGGTCATTGTAATCCTCATCATTTAATTTATCAATCCAAGGTGATGTCCATGGCTATCTGCAAGACAGAAAGTAGAAAACTTGCTTGACAGTCTATTCTACTTGCAGAAATAAATCTTAATTGCATGAAAGAGAACTAATCTAAGGAACACTTGCAAGAATTGAAAAGGATAAACTAATTGACACTTGCTGGAAATGAAAATCTTTCTTGGATTCAAATTTAATCTAGAAATATGGAATTACATTGCTGGAAAATGAAATTGGATCTATCCTATTTCCTCATGCTGAAACAAGCCTTTCTAATCCCCTCCCTTTGATCAAATGATTAAATTATATTTATAGAATTCATATTCTATATCTATCCAACCAATCCACTAAGAATGTGGATCCAAGATCCTATTTTTGAGGGGTTGTTTACAAAACTTTAAGAAAATTGAAGTTGCTGTCCTCCATCACGCCACTTTTATCTCAGTCATTTTCTGATGCATACTGCTCCTTCCATGCTACACATCAAATTCTCAAAAGGGCTTTTAGATCTTCAAATATAATTTCCAGATTATTTTGAATTTTTGAATTTCGTTGAGAAACGAGGGAGATGTTGTTGTTTTACTGAGATTGCATTTTTGACAATTTTTGAGTGCTTGATTTTTAGGAAGTCTTCAATTTTGAATGTGAATGAAGGAATTATTCTTCAGTTCAGTCGACCAAATCATTGATCCTTAGCATGAATAACATTCTATAATCATGCAACAACAATTTATTGATGTGGTAACTTGAGTTATCTTTAGTGGAAGAAGGGAGCATGAAATTTAATAACTGTGAGAGATCTTTGAACTCAATATGAAACAAATACTCATCCCATTAATTTAGGAATGATTGATGCTCCATGATTTTTCATGAATGTAGGAGTGTGATGGGAGTCTTCTCTATCTTCTCATTACTTCTTCAAATCCTTCTAAATCTTTTAGGAGTTAACTGCTTCAACTGGCTAGAGCTCTCTGCTACAAGTGTCTATGAAGCTTCTTTTTACCATGAGTTGTTTAATAACTCATTTATTTGCATTATATTATCTTAAACACTTCATGGAGGAATATTAGAGGTAATTTGGATCACATTTAATTACTAAAAATAAATCAAACATTTACTTTATATTCTACTTTAAACAAGCTAAAGAACTTTCAATCATTACTCAAATCCACTTTAACACTAATGCATTAAGAAGAAATAGATGATTTTCTTTGATAAAATATGAGACAACTTATGGTCTCATCATCTAGGTGACGGATCCTCTGGAGTGGACTCCTAGTGGTGTGATGGAGGACCGTCAAGAGCTTGCTAAGATTCTATCAGATCATGTTTGCAATTCTCTTCATGGGCAAGATGTGCTAGCTTGGGGTCCTGATCTGAAAGGCAAATTTTCAGTTGCTTCTGGGCATTAGGTTCTGGATAAATAGGTTTTTGGGAGCTTCGAGGTTTGTTGGTGAAAGCATGTTTGGAATAAATTTGCTTGGCCTAAATGTAAATTTTTCTCTTGGCTTAAAAAAAATAAATTCTCTTGGCTTGTGGTTCAAGGTAAGTGTCTAACTTAGGAGAATCTTTGGAAGCGGGGGTTCTAGGGCCCCTCCATGTGTGTTTTGTGTGGTAAGCATGAAGAATGTTTCTCACATATCTTATTTAAGTGCTCTTTTGCAAAGGCTATTTGGCATCTTTGGTGGAATCTTTGGAGCCTACCATGTTGCCATGTTTCTTCTTTGGATGATTTTTGGGGGAGACAAGGATCCTCTCTTTTTAAGACCTATTTTTTGAGAATTGCCTAGATCATTGGCCCTAGTCTGGTTGTTTGGCATATTTGGTTGGAGTGTAACAAGCAGATTTTCTTGGATAAAAATTTACTTATTGGGCAGCTTTGGAGAAGAATCCTTAGAGTTCTGTAGGAGACTTTGACTGCAAAATTTGATTTGTTTATGCCGGTTGATCCTGGGGATTTGGGTGTGGTTAATGCTTTGGGCCTGGTTGAAGGGAATAGGAGAAATTTGAACATAATGCATTGGGGTTGTGGGCGTGAGAGGGTTGTTTGTGTTAGTTTCTGGTGCCCTCCTGCTCTAGGAGAGCTGAAAATCAATATGGATGGGTCTTCTAGGGGCAATCCCAGGCATGCTAGAGTTGGTGGCATTGGTAGAGATAGCCTGGGAGTGGTGGTTTTTTTATTTTCTATGTATCACAGTTTGCAAACTAATAATCTCATGGAGGCTAGTGCTATTCTTATGGTGATTGAGTGTGCAGTTGGCCTTGGGTGGCAACATATTATTTATGAGTTTGATTCTCAGGTTGTTATTGATATGTTGCAAAAGAAACACTTGGAGGATGTGAATTGGTAGCTAGTTGTGGTTGTCAATTGGATTATTTATGTGTTCTACTTTGGAGTCTATTGTTTTTTGCCATATTCCTTGAGAATGGAATAGGGTGGCTGATGGGCTATGGAGAGGATGGATTCTTGGTATGTGGATGATTGGGGTATTCTTCCTAATGACATGGCCCCTATTCTCAAGGAGTGGGTTACAGAGGATATGAGGTGCTTCTTGGGTGTAAATTAATTTTTGGTTGTGTTGGGCCCCTAGTGGGTTTGTTACTCTTGACTTTGTAATGTTGTTCTGATTCAATAAAGTTTTTACCCTCCTTTTTATTAAAAAAAATAAGAAACAATATAATATGATTAATTAAATGAAATTCTAATGCAACTATATGATTACTAAGTGTGTGTGTGCAAGAAAGACCATTCCATCTTAACCCTGACAGGTAGCTAGCCTCCTCTACCTTAACCACACCCTTGTCTTCGACAACCTGCAACTCATGAAAAATCAAGCACCCATTAATAGGTCAGTGTACAAAAATAAATTGAAGCAATATAATTTATCATTCCAAAATAACATTTTCTATATTGCAGAAGATGCAGAAGGTGCACGGGCAGGAGGTTTAAAAATTGCGATGGAGAAGATGCAGATGACAATGGAGGCCTAGATGGGAGTTTCTTGGCAAATGTGCAGTCTTTATATATAATTTTTTTTATATATTGTATTGTTTTAATGGAGAAGGCGCGCGCAGGCGGGAGGTTTGAAACCTATGATGGAGAAGATGTAGATGACGATGGAGACCCAAATAGGGGTTTCTTGGCAGATGTGTAGTCTATAGTGGCTGGGTTTGGTGCTTTCTAGAGCACAGTTCCTAGAATGGGGCATGGCATTGGCGAGAAGGAGAGTTGCTTCCTTCTTGTTTGGGTGCAGAGCCTTCTCTCATGGTCTGTGGTGAGTGGGCTCTAAAGGAGGTCAGGATTTTTGCTTGCCCCTGATTTTCTTGTTGGTGTTGCTTGGGGAGGGTGGTTTCTTGCACTCTCATCCCTTTATGGGGCTGCCTACTATGCTGTAGGAGTGCTTTGGCCTCTTTGAGGATTTTTGGTTGCAGAATGGGAAAATCTTTGTTCCTATTTGGTGTAATAGGAAGGCTTGGTGGTTCCTCATGCTGGTCTATTATGTTTCTGGTTTCTTCTTGGGTGTCCTTCGCTTCTGCATGTCGTTTGTTTGGTGGCTTTGTTTTGGGGTGTTTTGTTCTTGGTATGTTCTAGGTTCTTCATGTCCCCTCTTTGTGGAGTGTTGGTGGCTCCCTCTAGCTGGGTGTTTGGAGTTTTGGCTTATCTCTGGCTCTGACTGGTATGTTGGGGTTGCTTGGTGTTCTTTCTTGTTGGCCCTTCTCCTTATTTCCATCTTGTTTGGGGGTCCTTGTTCCTATTAGGGTTTGGTTGTCCTTGATTATTCTAAGTTTGGGAATTTTCCTTTGGTGGTGATGAGTGTCTTTGGTCCCTCTTTGTTGTGGATGCCCCCCAAGTTGTTGATGTTGGGGTTTGTGGTCTTCTCATGGGCTGAGTTGCTTTATGTTTTTATTCTGATGGCTCAATTTTTTTGGTCTATTGTGAAGGCTCTGAAGTGGGTGAGCCAATGGCTTCTTGCTGGGTTAATGTTCAAGTTATCTTTGGATACCTAGATGAGTTCTTATTTGAAAGTTGTTAAGGTGGACCTATGTTGTTTATTTGCGACTCTTCTCCTTGTCCACAGTTTTTTTTTGGTGTAGTGTTTACCGAAGGATGCTACTGATGTATGTTGGGCTATTGTGTTGGATTTCTCCTCTAATCCTATGGAGGTGGACCTCCCTCAGCTGTTCTTATTGAGGTGGGTAGTTCTCCTATGGAGGTGGAGGTGGAGGGTGTTGGTGATTTTTGATTGCGGTGGCCTTGTTGTTCATTTCATCCTTTCCAAAAGTGGGGAGTATTGAAATATGAGGTGTTTTCTTACTCCAAATAGTTAGCTGAACTTAAGGTGAGTGTCACCTTACCATGTGTGCACCCACATGTTCCTATTATTTAGGAATAACTACAAATGTCAATTTCATGATTTATTTCATCAAATATTAATTTCATCCTAATCTTAGTGTTGTTGAACACATTCCAAGAACTTCAGAGATACATGAAATAATTAATGTTTAGGATTTGCAATTAAATGGCATCCTATTTCCAACATTTTCCCACTTGACATTATACATTGCAATTATTCTAAACAAGGAATAATAAAACAAGTACAAGACTCAAGGCTAATGGCCTTCTTGCACCAACTAATCAAACCATGCTAACTTCAAATGCAACTTGCATAATCATGAAGCTTCCAAGCAAATGATTAAAACCAAGAGAACTTATCTGTATGGTTTCATAAGATAATTTGTAACATTAATTAAAGTGTTAACTTTCTCAATTAATACCTTCCCATTATCAACCAAACCAATACCTTTACCAAGTCTCTATATCAAAACCACCTCTTTGGAGGCATGCTAAACCACTGAGTGTGTTGAATTCACATTCAACCAAGGTGTAGGCTCCTCGGTCTTTTCTGTTGAAAAAATTTTCTCACAAGTAACCATTCCAACAAATGTCTCTTACCATAAGAGAACTCCAACCTCACCTATTTCTCCAAGTATCCATGAGGACCTGTAAACAACCAATCCATGCCAAACTCCAAATTCAACACAACACTTTCATGAAGTAATCAAGCAAATGATTAATGTACCCAATACTTATAGAGAACAACACAAGATCAATTTCAAAGCTCCAATCCTTAAACATAAACATGACATCCATGATCTAACCATCTCCTCTTAGGAGATCACATGCATCATAACATACTTATACATCCTAGTTTCAAGAGAACCATGTAATATGCCAAAACCCTAATCTAGAATCAAGAGTAAATCATGACATAATAGTAACCACTCTAAACCAAGAACAAACCATATCCCCAATCACATGAAGATAACCTTACCAATGATGCATCCAAGTCACTGCCAACCACTCCCACTGAACCATGGTACCGAGTTACTCATGGCATCATGACTACCATCCTCTCTATGAAGATTACTCTGAAATATGAAGCAAAGAGTTATCACAAACAATATTAGCTAAAATAACCAATGCATCATTACTATCATCCAAGGACTCCTCTGTAGAAGAATCAAAACTTTCTTTCTTGTTCTTACAATCCTTCTTCACATGTCTCAGTTTCCCAAAGTTCCAACACTTTACCTTACTCCGTCCTTCTGACTTACCATTCCCTTCCTTGTTTCCCTTAGGCTCCTTTTTCTTAGGCCTACCTTTTACAAACAAGGCATCTTGGATTTCCTCCTTAGAATTCCTCCTCATCTCCTCTGATAGGAGAGTAGGAATAATGTTGTCCATCTTTGGATTTGCACCATTACCACTAATTGCAACAATTAGATTTTCCCAAGAATCTGGTAAAGAACAAAGTAATAAAATGCACTTATCCTCATCCTCTAGCTTTACATCTACAGATGCTAACTGACTAAGAATTAAATTGAAAGCATTTAAATGTTGTGCAAAAGATTCACCATCTTTCATTTCAATAGATGGCTGCCTTTTAGTTAGCTTATTGGTGAGACTCTTAGTTTGATAAATATCCCTATTCTTTCTATAATTTTATATGCTTGGTTTCCCTTTGAGAACATTTAAAGAACAACATCAACAAGACATAAACTAATTGTTCCTCTTGCCTTCTTATCTAGCTTAGCCCAATCTTCATCTGAAATAGTTGTAGGTGTATTTGTCTAATTATTAACCACTAACCATTGATCTCTCTCTTCAAGAAGTTCTTCCATTTTTAATTTCCACATTTCATAGTTAGAACCATTGAACTTTTCAATATCTAACCATGAATTCATTGTAACAAAAACTTAATTCCAAAATCAACAAATAACAAAAATAATAAAAGCTCCCACTAAGCCAAAAAACCTCCAATCTTTTAAGAGAAAGGCGTCCCAATACTCTACCCAACCTCAGCTCTGATACCAAGGTGTTGAAATATGAGGTGTTTTCTTACTCCAAATAGTTAGCTAAACTTAAGGTGAGTGTCACCTTACCATGTGTGCACCCACATGTTCCTACTATTTAGGAATAACTACAAATGTCAATTTCATGATTTATTTCATCAAATATTAATCTCATCCTAATCTTAGTGTTGTTGAACACATTCCAGGAACTTAGGAGATACATGAAATAATTAATGTTTAGGATTTGCAATTAAATGGCATCCTATTTCTAATAGGGAGCTCATGGTTTTGGAGCTTCCTTCTTGGTTCGAGCAGTGGCTTTGTGCCTAGTGGTTTTTTGTGCTCTCCATCTCCTCTATTGAGGTGGGGTGTTTGGATTTGCTCAAGTTTTTGATTAGGGGTCTGATGGTGTCTTACACCATTATGTAGATTATCTTTTTTGGCTCAGTGGTGTCTTCCATGGGCGGCTGGTTTGCTGATGCTTGATAGATACATATGGGTTCTGTGTGTATCTAAAGGGTTTCTGGTCCCAGTTAAAACCAGGTTGTTGAAGGGTCTCAAGCCCTTGCTTGTTTGTAAGATGCAATGTGTGTAGTCTTGTTAATCTTTAGAGGCTACTGTGGGGCTGCTGTTGGTTTATGATGTATCTTAATTGTAGCCTGCCTTTCTTTGTATTGGGTTTCGGGCCCCATCAAAACCCATTTTTTACCTCTAATCAAAAACATTTTCTATATTGCATCATTTCAAAACAAAATAATATTCATTGCATTTCATATTTTCCAAAATAAAATAATTATTTACTTATTTCATCTTTCAAAATAACATAATATTTATTCTACCACACACAATTATCCATAAATCAGTTCCACATATAGTAAATTTAGGTAGCATCAAAGTCTGAGACGTGACATCCTTCCCCACTTGGAAGAGACATCGTATCGATTTCTTATTACAAAACATCTACATAAAAAGTCTTAGTCATCCAGTATATATATAATAAAAGTCATAATATGCAGAAATAAAAGTATGCTAAAATCTCAGATGCAAAAATAATCTATCAATATCCTCTGCATTCTCCCAGGTGGCACCAACCACCAAATACTGGTCCCACTGGACCCTATATTGTACAACATCGTGGTTATGCAACTTAATGTTGCGCCTTTCCAAAATCCTGGTGGGATCCATCAACACCACCCCTGGATCCTAAGCTTGCAAATTATGCCCAATAATGCACACCACATATACAATACATCTTATAATTATGCAAATAACAACACATGGTACAACTACCATCCAATTACATCCAAGTGACATATGGCTCATTTTCCAGAGTGTAAAAGAATGACATTGCAACATTTAAGCATAAGGAAATTAATCACACTTTTGATGCCCACTAGATAAGGCATAAATCATAGTCCATCATAGACACATACAAGCATATCTCAATTATCACAATTTGAAAAAACACAACATATTCTCAAAAGACCAGTTCTCCTAACCAACACTAGGTTGAGGTCATAAAAAAATCTCCAACGGTGCACCCACTAGGTCAAAACCAACCATCATGCACACAACTCCTCTGAGACTAGGTCACTCACTATCCATTTTCCTTTAATAAATCTAGTTTTGAACTTTCCATGCATGTGCATTTGTACCTTCTGTGTACTTCTCTCATTTCTACCATTATCTACATCTATTTCTTCATCTATTTCACTATCTCTTATTCATGTTCTATTTCCTCAATTCAAACTTGAATTACAATCTATACCTTCATCTTATTTGGAATCATCATTCTCTTTTATTCATCTTTTCCAAGTATCCTCCCATCCTTTCTTCAACCAATCTACACTCATCCTTCTCTATCCTTCTAATGTTTCTTCCATTACCAACTATTGGTTTGTTTTAGCTTAAACTACCATCCAATAAATTCCCTTGTCCCTTTGCAATTATGCTACACTTTTCTTCAATTACTAGCAATACACTCTATATGTTAACTCTAATAAACTCCTTCAACCTCATCTCTTCCTTCCATTTCCACACAAATCTTCTTATCTCAAATATTTCTTCTCACCTTCAACTTCTAGCATTATTATCTTTACCATTTAGTCTTTTCATTCTTCCATTTCAACTTCATACTACTACAACATTCCACATCCTAGCCTTCGTACATTCACCAGAAATTTTTGTCCCCATCTCTTATCCATTCTAAAATATCTACTTTTTATTTAGCAATTCATGTTCCCAATTATTTTTCCACACACAATTACTTTTCTTTCTCAACTAACATTCTTTCTACCATTACCTATTATTTCATCATATACAAAATAAGTTATCTCGTATCTCATGGACATATATATAATTAGAAATCAATATTTAAGCATATTCTAAAATTCCATTTCACATTCCTTTTTACTATCTAGACATGATGAGCACACTAATTGGAAAGATACTCACATCAATTGATCCATAGCAACTCTAGCTATTTCAAAATTTTCTCAACATTTCACACAATAATCACTTACATCTAACAACGAATCAAGGAATTTCAATCTATCATAATTCTAGAAACATACACACCAAAAACTAGTACATTCTCCATATTCTACTCCCTCATACAATCTATTGGAGGTCCATCATGGACATGATAGAGAACATAACACGAAACATGACCAGCAGTTTAAAACATTCAAGCATAGCCACCATTAAGAAAGTAAATCAAAACCAAGGAAAATAAAAAGTCGATTTCAACAATAAAGCATAAAATGCGTGCAAGTTCAACAATAATTCACACACGACCATAAAGGTCACAAGATAATTAAGTATCAAAATTCAATGGCTATACTTACTCATAAACACAAATAAAAATTCAATGCTGGCCTAGACAACATTTAGTAAATATATCAAAGTCAATAAAATAAAAATATCAAATTTCTAAAATTACATAACACATGAACTACATGACTAACTCTAGTCACAAGAGATGGAGTATAATACTAAACTATACCTGGATTCCAAAATCTGAGGTAAGTAAGAGAACACATTCAATCATGGCAGACAACGAGTCATCCAAGACTCCAGTCACACAAAACATGAGATCCTTTCTACTTAATCAAACCAACATCACTGAAGATGCCAAACAACAAAAGTTGCATTCCATTAAGGGAAATCACAATCACCATGCAATGACACACATAGTCATACACTAGCAAACATCCACAATCGAAAATATCTAAACACCTCACTTTCACAACAAAGAGCGATTACCAATTCCCACTTTACAAGGATACACCACTCATATGGATAACACATTAATGTAACACTGACACAATAATTACCTAAAGTTCTCATTCGTACAAAGTATGAGTACTGTCTCAAGGTGCATCACTCGCATGCAGATAATAATTTACTTAAGCATATTACACACCTACACGAGATGTGAAAATAATAATTATTCAAGTGCATTACTCGCACAACGTATGTATACAATCTCTAGCACAATAAGGGAACAGTCTTGAATGCATTACCCACACCAAATATAAAACAATCATAAGTGCATTACTCGCACAATATATGCAAAGTGCATGACTCACACGATGCATCACTCACACAAAGTGCATAATTATAAATATCATTAATATAAATCTATCATATAGGACTCATAAGTTTCCACAATATCAATAACTCCTACCTTGTCAATAAGGCTACTCATGGTAACTTATTCGAGCAACTTCTGTCTTAGTACATATCGAAGACCCTTAAGGCAGCTTAACTTGCATTCTTCAAAGATCACATGGATTCATACTCACATCCTAATTAGGAAAAGAAAAGGAATTGCTTGAAAATCAGCTTACTCATAGTCTAATACCATTATCATTGCAGACATCCTTGCCCTTAAACATCCATCTTGGATTATTTTCTTCCTTAAAGGATCATATAAAGCTTAAACCATTATCAGCTGTAGGAGATTGTTCTTTTCTACTTGTCATAATATTTTTATTTTTCCTCTAGCAATATTGTAACTTATCCCTTTTGTAATAAACTCATTCACCCTTTATGTCCTTAGAGAGATCTCTTTTCTCAAAATATTTCTCTATTCCTACATCATCACTTCATGGTTGTCACCATGTCTTAGCCATCTTGGCTCAGACAAACAAGTCTTCTAAAACTCTAATTGCATTCATAACAGAAGATTATTCCAAATAACTGCTTGTATTGTTCTTCATATCAATCAACACAAATACCATTGAATTTCCCCAAAATATTTACGTGTTCTAAAACCAAGGTCTCATTTTATTTACTTTTGGATTCTTACATCCTTATTCTATATAGAAGTTCTCATTTTTCTAGAACATAAAAATTTACATATCATTCTCAGATAAGGGAAACTCTTCTGGTTCCTCTTCCTCCTCGGACTCAAGGTTTACAAATTTGGTGGTTGGGTTTGATTGTGAACACTCCTCAATTTCTTCGTCATTCAACATGGTTGCACTTCGACCACATCCAATAGGAAAACCCCAATGGGTTGAGGGTTTACTTTTGGCCCTCTTGTTCATTTTTGCTTCCTTGTTCTTTTTCTTCTTCTCGAGGCGAATACTCTTAAGCACTTCCTCCAATGTTTCTAAATCCTCTCTTTTATCACCCTTCACCCCCTTTTCATTGGGTTCTTTAGGTTTTTCTTTTTCACCTGATGACCTAGGCCTCTCATTATGTTTGGTTTTGTTGACTCCCCCGCGTGTTCTTGATTTTCCCTCCATTCTGACATAAGAAATAATGTATTATTACTAACATATCCTATATACAATCTCACAATGAGCCCTAGGGTCCAAGAGTTGAACCTAAATGCTCTGATACCAAATGTAAAGTGCGAAAAACTCGCATACTAAAAATAGTATTCCAAAAATCAATGCTTATTCCAAATAAGGAAAGTGAGACATATATATTAAATAAAATATCTATAATTGCACAATAGCAAGTTACAATAATGAAGTTCAAATTTTTAAACTAAAGAGTGTTACACCTCCCTTACATTTGTTTCAATGTTACAAGTATAAGTTTTGCATCAATACAACAATTACATCCATGAAGATAATTATACATTTTATAGATTGGCTAAGCAATCCATACAAGAATTTTACAGTGAAGTATATCCATAATGAATCATATAGCATATGTATCTCTGCCCTCAACCGCCATGACTCTAAAGGTCATTCGCAAGCCAAGGCCAAGAGTGAGGTTAAGGCACTTTTTCCACCCAACCACAAAGTATTGGACTTCCCCACATTTCTTCCTAACACGAAGAAAGTACCGACCTTGCACGAGGAGCCTAGCAACCTAGAATGGTATAAGCAAGAGGGAATCTCTAGATGTGTGCTTGATGCCCATATGTATTCCTAAACCATAAAAACATAATTCTTGCATACAGGATGTGGCAGAGACAAATAACATATAATCTAGGCTTTTTCCAACCATCTATTTCACTGGTATAGTAGCTTGGCCAAGCATTAATAATCAAAATAGTAATTTAGAAAAAGTAAATTACCATCTCTGGGAGCCCACATTCGACATCCTATCCCAGAAGTAATTCCATAGAATAAATATAACATAGCATCTCATAAGTTTGTTTAAATATCAAGCATTCACTATTCATTGAGTTCTTTTGGCAACACATTTTTATTCCAAGTTCGTTATATTGGTTTGCATGCCCATCTATATTTACAAATCCAATGAAATGAAATAATCCAAAAGAAAGTAAGTTGTTTATATTTAATTTTACAACTAACAGTTTACTCAATTCAATCAATTTACTTATATTCCAAGTGAAAATAGAAAATATATGTATATATATGTCTTTCCATTTGCATTCAAAATTCTAATATTTCGTTATGTATAAACAATTTCCAGTTTGAATGGTTCTACTAAAAATCAAGTTAATATCAAAAATCAGATTTATCCTTCCACATAAAAACGAAGATTGATCCATACACAAATTGAGGATTAAACTCAATGGAAACTGTATTAAAAAAAACCTGGTAATACGCTATCCTTCTTGACTCTCTTCTTATTCCTCTCTCTTTTCCACCAATCTCCTTCTACTTTGCCCATTTCCCAAACTCTACTGTTCCTATTTCTATTTTTGTTTTTACAGATTGAATAATTGAGAATGAAACTTGTGTTCTGAATGAATCTTCTATTGATGAGAGAGTGAGAGATTATTCCCTTTTTATTATTTTCTTTCTTTTTTCCTATCTTTGTTCTGCTTTTTTTTTGTTTTGTTTTTCTAAATTTAATTTTTTTTCTTCTATTTTTCTATTTTCCGTTGTTTTCTTTTCGAAAATCTTGCTTTATTTTCTACGATATATTTCTAATTTATCAAATAAAACTAATTTTTAATAATAACCATGATTTATTAGCCATGCATCACATTTATCCACAAAACAATAAATAATAATAATAATTCTTCAAATAAAATCAAGAAATAAAATAAATGAAAACTATTTCTTCTATTTTCTTTGTGCATTTAATTTTTACCACCAATTAATTAAATAACCAACTATAACGTAAGGAACAATATAATATGATTAATTAAATGAAATTCTAATGCAACTATATGATGACTAAGTGTTTGTGTGTGCGAGAAAGACCATTCCATCTTAACCTTGCCAGGTAGCTAGCCTCCTCTACAATAACCACACCCTTGTCTTCGACAACCTGCAACTCATGAAAACTTAGGCACCCATTAATAGGTCAATGTCCAAAAATAAATTGAAGCAATACAATTGATCATTCCAAAATTTAACATTTTCTATATTGCATCATTTCAAAATAAAATAATATTCATTACATTTCATCTTTTCCAAAATAAAATAATCATTTACTTATTTCATCTTTCAAAATCACATAATATTTATTCTACCACACACAATTATCCATAAATCAGTTCCACATATAGTAAATTCAGGTAGCATCAAATTCTGAGACGTGACAGTTTAAGAAGTTAAACATAAAATATCGAACACTATATGCTCTCACCTCGCCTTGTTGAGGATCTTAGTGATCAAAAAGTGGAAGGGGAGTGTTTAATTCTCTTATTCATTGTTTCAATTCTTGATTGGAAACACTAGACAATTATTTATTAATTAAATGATTTCGAAGGAGTTATTGATCTCAATAGGTTGGGGATTGATAATGATCGTGCATTGAGTAGGTCTTTGGTTAGTAAAATGGGAAGAACAAAATGTTCCTATTGATCATGTAATTGTTAGGAGTTGAAGTTACCAAATTGAGTTAATAGTATGATCGTAGAGATTTCATATATTATTTTACATATCCAACAAGAATCTCCATACCATTTTATAAAGAGAATTGTTAAATTGTGAAGAATGCATAAGGTTCCTTATTTAATTTGACTATACATTATTAAGGGTTAAGTTATGCATAAATGTAATTAAGGTAGTTCGAGATAGATTTCTAACCATTACAAATTTTCGTAGAATGCTTCCAATTGAAAGTAAATTTGTTATCAATTGAGAGCATGTTTATTTATTTATTTTATCTTTGATGGCTGATCAAACTAGTTTAGTTAGACATGTTCACCCGATTTGGTTATATGTGAAAGTAAACTTGAAAATTGATTGAGAACTAGAGGTTGAGCATCTAGGAGATTGAATTAATAACCTTTGATCTAAGATGAAACAAACTTAGGTTATAGGTAAAATTGGAAGTGTTTGCATTCAAATTTTGAGTTTAGCTCCTCCTTAGCTTGTGTTATGTTAATCAAGTTTCTTATCCTAGTTTCACCTAAGTGGGTAGCTATCGACGAAGAACTGTTTGGGGAAGAACCGGACCCTGAAAGGGTTGCGTACCCACTTCCATAGTTATATGTTTTTTTTAATGTTAAAATGCTTGTGGGAATGATGAACTTGATTGAGGTGCATTATTGCTGGCCATCAAGGTATGTGATAGTCAAAGTTTAGTTGTCAAACTATGAAGCCTCTATGTGTACATATACAAGGCCATTAGAGATGAGCCCCCAAGGCATAGATCTGGCCCTAGGCCTTGTTCTTTTATGATTGTTTTAGAAGAAAACTATTGTGAGTTGGTTTTATGATTGTGATCGAATTAGGAATTGAGTTGTGTCCTTAGTTATGCATTTTCTTGAAGGTTGCATTTAATTAATTAATTCTGAGCACAACCTACTTTCATTTATGAGTTCATCTACTTATCATGTCTAATAAAGATCATGTTGATTTATTGTATAATTAAATATTTAATCAAGAGAAGGGTGAAAATATTTGTCATAAAGTTTAAGTTAAATATGTCATTTGTATACTCTAAAGGAATCCCAGATAGACTCACTTGACTCCTTGAGGCTTTAGGTCAAATTCTAAGGTGGGACTCAAGCTAATTAATTATATATATACTCCTAAAGACGAAGACCTCGATGCACTTCTAATATGAAAGTGTAGTCTTTAGAGAGTGACTCGAGACTCAGATGGTCCCAATGAGTTGAATTCTTTGGCCAGAGCATATTCCTATCTTTTAGGTAGATGCCTATCCCAAATGGATAGATGGATTCATACCTTGTTTGGGTATATGCCTAACCTGTATGGTTGGAAATTATCCTCGATGGACTAATGCCTATCTCGTATGAATAGAAGTACCTAAGTATACATTTGAATAAACATGCAATAAAGGTTGTAATCAAGAAGGGAAAAAATCTAGTGGAGATTTTGGGGTAATAGTATGGGTTGTTACAAAGAATGTACTAAGTATGCTAAAAGCTAACTAGTTTGATAATACCTCTTTTCACACTAAAATGAAATATGTGATTTATGATTAAAATTTATTTAAGATTTATTTGTTCAAGTGTGCACCAAGGCTTAATGAAAGAATTAGTAAGCATTGCCTTCTCTATGATTTGTTACAAAGTATTTTTATTCAAGGAGTGTTGTTATCATTTATGGATATTATGTATTTGAATATTTTTGCTTCATTTGTGGAATTTTTTTCTCATGTTAAAATTGTGGAATTGAAATTGAAAGTCTCCAATGTATTGAAATACAAGTTTTCTCATGTGCCTTCATTATATTCCTGTCCTTAAATTTTAAAAAGAAAAACAATTTTTAAAAGGGCAGCGATGGGAAAGAGAATGAATAATTCCTTTATTCTTCATGTGCGTTTATGAGGTCAATACTTTTAGTCTTACTACTACAAGCCTTGAAATTTTAAAAATTCACAACATTGAGTGAGCCCTTGGCCAATGTTTTGAAATTTTTCTTAATATGGTTAATCTTCATCCTACTTGTCCATCAAGTCCATTTAAGGGGCTACTTAAGGGATATGTTGAGCATGAATTTGTAACTATCATAGAGATAATGGACAATATACACAAGCTTGTATGTCATTGAAATATAAGATAAATAAATGTATTGATAATAATAATGTACATGATAAGGTTTTTAATGATGGGGATAATCCCTTTGTGACTCCTATTCAAAAGTTAAAATTTTTATTTAGATCCTTTTCCATCACATAGTTAATTTGACAATGTGGAGTTTCATCGAATACATGAGTATATGGATAGTGATATGGCATACATGATTATATGGATTAAGATGGTATAAGTGAGCATCATGTTGATATGCATTCACAATAATGTAAGTATTATTTTGGGTATGACTCATAGTAGAGATGCATGGAAGTGTGTATGTCGAGTTTACTAATGGTATTTTCATTGATCAAGTAAATCAATTTAATATATGCATTGAAGAGTTCTTATTGTAGACACTTAAAAATGTCCTGAGCCTCAAAGCAACATTTTATCATTAATTTGCCTTCTTCCTTGCATAATTAAATAATTTTAATTATTTAATTATTTCTTAATGTCATTTTCTTCTATTAATTAAATAATTCTTAATTATTTAATTAATTCACTTTATCCTTATTCCTCTCTTGATTTTTTTTTTAGATAAAGGTGGCATAGCCACAAAATTCTTATTAAAATAAAGGAAAATACATAATATCTAAAAGGTAGCAGAGGAAGTAAAATTTCTGCATGACCCCTAAGAACCATAAGATATAATGAATTTAAAGGTATTTCACCAATAGGAACATTACAAAATTGTCCAAGTTGTCAAAACATGAATATCGAACTGTAAACTAGGCACGATACACAAAACCCTGGATGAAACAAAAGAGAGGAGATACTAGTTCAAAGATAGCTAAACGAAGATTGAAGATAATAGTTCAAAACCGTAGAGGAATGAAACAGGGGATCCGATAAGGTACCAATGACAACCAACATGAAAGTCATGGAGTAGCCGAAAGAAAAGAAGCCGAATAGAGCCAGAAGATCCAATAAGAAGTGAAGGAGAAGCCATGAGTAACAAGGTGCTCCCAGCTGGATATCCTGCAAAATGATGCCAGAGAAACAAATCTTTCTAAACAATTGAGATTCTAATAGTGAAGAGTAGCAAAGATAACGAGACCAAAATTTCAAAAAGAACAGATGAGGAAAGAATCCCTCAAGTTGTGCTTCCTTCAGAAGAAGCAATGTTTGCAGGCAAGGGAAAGTGTGGTTCCTCATGAGGTTCAATGATGGTATGCTGGATAAGAAGAAAAATTTCTTTATACATCATGTAAATTGGGTCACTAACTGAATTGCCATATTGCTAAGATAGAATCCTGAGACAAACCTTAAATTCACTATTACAATCATTTAACATACCATATGCCATTGCTGAGAGCAATTTGGAGAGACGATAATCTATAAGAAGATGTTGTCTACTAATAATATCGCCAACTAAACTTGACCCCTGTAGGATATCATTTCTCTCCAATGCTAGTTGAAGAGAATAAATTGGACACACATGAGGCAAGAGGTAGGTGCTCGTAAGAAATTTGACCATCTCAACATCACCTAGAATGTCCATTAAGTTTGATACAAACTGAGAAGCCATTTCATATGGAAAAACCATTGTGTGTGTAACGCCCCACCGTGCGAACCCCAAAGGACAACGACAACTAACAAATTACCGCAATTTTTTTTTTGAAAGTGAAACATTGCATAAGATAAGTATGTACATACATTACATGAAAAACAATTTTGTGTTTACGAAATCATCTACGTCCTCTGGGGTACACGTGACGACATTACGAGACCTAGACTCTTACCAAAATGATAGCGAATGAAATCCAAGATTACAAGAAAATAACATACAACCATGCATGATCAAAAGAGATGAAAGATAAACATCATTTAATACATTTCAATTCATAGTTCAATATTACAAATTGTGGGGCATATTTCCACAAATACAACACATCATGGATAAAATAGTACATTACATAATGCTTCCCCTAAATCAATGGGAAGAGTACATCAAGTACAAGAATAAAACACCGAGGAAGTATAATGTGCAAAGCGTGGAACTGTCTTCAACCAAGTGAAGCCCTAGAAAATCTGCATCCACTTCCACATCCCCAACATAACCTGGGAACCCAATGGGGTGCATAGCACGTTCCCCCCGACTGCGTGGACCCAAAGGTCCACCCCCCATGCTAGGAGATGACAAGAAAGACCCTCAACCAAAATGGTCAAGTGTACAAGGTTTAACAAGACTCCACAAGCAAAGCAATAATAAACACAAGAAACATCTCACATCATCAACACATAACTACAACAAAATAGTGGAAAACCAAGAAGAACCAATTCCCAATTTCATAGATCAACACTAAATAACCAAGGAGGTGCCAACAACTATAAGAACCAAAAGCCCTCAAATGAGATTGCGATATCATCCAACAATAAATATCAATGGGCACCTTTCATTAGCATCAATAAGGTTGCCATGAGGCATATATGCAACATCAAATAACTGAAAGGAGGCTTCAACAATAAACATAAAGAAACAATTGCCTCAATAGACATAAGGTAGAGCCGCTTCCAGAGGTACAAGAACAACAAGGGGAAACAACAAACACACAAGGTTACTAGAGGGTGGAGTCTCATAACATAAGCTCAACATGGGTTACCCAATGCAGATCTTCATAGGTTACCGACCCCCTACCTGGTTAAACCCTGGCAACCTCAACTGATCCCCAACCCCCATTCTCACTCATGCGGGATCAACATTCCTTTCAAGAGGACAAGGCAGTTGATCTTTTCCATTCCAGGCCTTCCCATTCATCCCAAGCCTAAATGAGCACTTGGGTCATGAGCGAGGCTACATTATCTGAATTAATGTGAGAACTACCCAAACCCCCTAATTAATTATTAGGTTATCACTGATTAAAGAAACTCTTAATGAGTTACCTGTACACCACTTTGTGCACCGACCCCCATTGATAACCACTCCCCCTACTAACAACAAATCTCAAATTCACAGACAGGGTAAGCCCACTTGCACAAATAATCAAAGCCAAATCAGTAAATACACCAAGAGAGGCATGGACCATCTCACGCTAGTACTTCAAAGTAAACGACTTCCCAGTGCAAGGCTGAACCCACAAAAACACAATCCAAGCATAAAGATCAAAATGACAAAGTCATGTAACCACCACTTTCAGGTGAAGCAAAATAAAACTCATGAAAATATTCAAGGCTTGATATGGGTTACCCAATGTGGATCCTCCTTTGTTGCAAGCCCCCATCATGAGTTACCCAAGCAACCTCACTGGATCCTCGACCCCCATACCAACTTATTCAAGTCAAAACCATACTCCCCTCAAACCTCTAGAATACTCTCAAATTGCTAACACAATGGTTTCCCATCGAACTGGCTACAATCCCATGATCTCAAAAGACTAAAATACAATCCACAATTTACAAATCAACAGTGTAGAGGAATGAGGGTTAGCATCATAGCAAGACCTTCAAACTCCACAAAACTGATATAATCCCCTCAATACAAAACCAAACTCAATATCAAATCCTCTCAATTCCCATTAGGCACAAATGGGCTCCCACTTACAACCATAACCCAAACGACATACATTCCAAAAATAGGGACAATTTCCCAAAATCACCTAATACAACACCAACCATACTGAACAAAATCAACTTATGTACGAAGATCGCACACATCATTCCTCACAAAGAAACATACATTATTGCAATCATGACATACACTATTTAAAACCAACTCTCAATAGACCAGTAATCATGAGTCAACTTCATACATAAACATCACTTCTACTTTCTACTTTATTCACCACTAAGACAAACTAGACCATATATTTAATCAAATCTCGTTAATTATCTACAGATGTAAGTCACTTACCTACTTGATCAACCACATAGGAAGAGATAATCTTAGTTACAACATTTAATTTCCTCACGGATAAACACACTCTTCCAACTGCATAATACATTTACCAAGATATATCGATACACACAAACACATATATAAATCTTAAATATAGTTATTAGAGTTAATATTTCACTTTAGTCTTAATTTATTTGTACACCTAGTTCACTAACTCTCTATAGGAGTGGTTAATTAAATATTTAAGATTATAATAAAAGAGAGAGATCCATTTATTTTAAACTACTCATATGCTTGCAAAAATAATGTCAATAATAGAATTTATCCTTCACACATTAAGTCCCTCAATAAATCTTCCTTAAAATACTCAATGGGTTTTACATTTATTGAAATACTCTTTTGCTATAATTATCCTCGTGTATAAATATATATATATAAATTTAAATTAAACGATCTACAAAACATAATCAATTTATATTTAATTTTTACGCTCATTATGAAATTAGGTGAAATAATTAAGGAACACATTTACCATTCAATCCATTTACAATATATTTAATATTATTATAAAATTATTTAATACGATTTAAGAAATTATATATATATATATATATATATATATATCACAAAATTAAATCTATTTTTAGTAATCCAAACAAGATAGTATCCATCAACCTACATTTAAACTTTCTTTACATCTTAAATTTTCACTTAAGGAAAATTTATTTTAAACAATTAAAGAAAATACAAAGACAAATATTCTCGCTATGCTGGTCCCAAATTCATCAATAAATCCTACTATCACATTCAAAGTGATAAACTTAAAGAACTTTTAAATCATTACAAAACCTAATTTACACATACCGAATGTAGCTATTTAAATATCTAAGAACTATACAGTTAACTTATAGGCAATCAAATTAATAATTTTATCAAATTTTATTTAACAAAACCATGTAAACATATTTTACTAATATCACACTATGCTAATAGTAAAATCGTTTAGAAAATAAAAGGAGTTATTTAAGCATATTAACCATAAGGGAAAATACTCTTTTATTACAACATTATTTTCACATATTTCCTGTATTACCATAAACAATAATTTTATTCTCTCTCTCTCACACACACACACACACACACACACAGGTGCACACACACACGTGCACACACACACGTGCACACGTGCACACACACACGTGCATAGCCTTTAAAACAAAAATAAATAGAACTACAAATTGAGGTCCTTGCCAAGCGGCTGGGCACAGACATGAATGATTCATAAACAAAAACAGGGAAAAGTTATC